>OY720450.1:26583445-26775945 GCA_963082715.1 Harpalus rubripes
TTACTTTACATGCCTTGTGTGTTGCCTGCTCGTGCAAGCCCTTGTTACAATTACAAGCCGGTGCCAGATATCGTTGTGGTTGCGAAGTTAAATGCATTCCAACTTGAAAAGATAACGGGAGAAGGTACCGATCAAGGCCAGTCGAGAAAAATTCCTTAAAAAATTTCCGACTTGTCCCGGATTCGAACCCTCGAACTGAGTCGAGAGGCTAGCACTTTACCACTGTGCTATCTCGCCGTCAGGTTTGAGTCATTCCGTCACCTCCAGGTAGAGCAAGAATCTTTAGTATTACTGGAAGCTGAAACTGATTCATTCTACAGAGAAGAGATGCGGTGTCTGCGAATATTTATTTATCTAAATAGTTAGTTTCTAAGAGAATACCGTATTTGCTTACCTAACTATTTTTATAATTAAATTGGCAGTTTATAACGATACCAATCTCATGCCTGGAATAAATTCCCACTAGCTCGAGTGGGGTCTGAGTAATCCGAGCTGTAAGGAAAAGAATAGCGCTTTTTTGAAGCCCTAGATCTAGCTGTAAAACAAGCTTTCAGGAAAAGATTTTTTAGGAATAAATTATAAAAATCCAACTAATAATATTTAGCAACACAATAAAATGTCCTATATATGATTTACGGAGTACGAATACAGAATAAGCATTAGTTTGTGATAATACGCGAGATTATTACAAATGTGTGGCATGAGGACTATTATAAAACAATGCAATATTTTTTATGTCGATATCAGATATAGCGCAAGAATAACGTACATCGATAATTAACCGATCAAGTTTAACAAAATAATGCATATAGGAATAAAAATAATACTGCCCAGTTGCACCGCTAACCCTTACATTTTGAGCTAAGCTTAAACAAAAAATTCAGATCGAAATTTTAACAGCAATAATTAAACAATAATTTAATGTTTCGATTCGATTTTGTCAATTTAAGGAACACTTAAAATTTAAGTGTCAGCGGTGCAATCAGGCATACGAATCCCGTTCAGTAACAAAAAGCAATTCTATCGGATTTTTAGGTTTTGTATTCTATTTGTACAATTGCTATTTACATATTATTATTATATATATATATATATATATATATATATATATATATATATATATATATATATATATATATATATATATATTGTATTGTATTGTATTTGTTTAAGTCAGATATTGGGAGCAGTTTGTCATACTGCTTAATACTCATTAATCTTTACTTCATTTGTAAAATTGACTGATTAAATATTTTTGTGTTTGAAAGACTTTTGAATATACTGTTTTGCAAATATTCAGTTGGGAGTTTTACTTGGTTAGACTATTTTAACTGAATTGTGGTTCTAGTCTCACAGAACCAATGAACTTCCTACTACCTTTATTGATACATGTAGTATACTATTCTAAGTATAGTACTATATAAGTAGAGGTTCATTAAAAGATAACAGCTTTAGGTAGCTTCATTTAACTTTCGCGTCAATTATTGAAATTTATCTACCGGAAATTGAGAACATATTAATGTAATGTTTTGTTGCTACATAAAATCCCAGACTATCTGTATTCAGTATCGTAACACTTATTATGCAAGCTCTAGTCATGACTTTTTTAAAACTAATTTGTGACTATTTGTTAGAATATAATCACTAGTCCAAATTGATAAACAAAGAATTTGTAAACGTAATATGAATAAAATCACACTTCAATTTTATTATTTTGGTTAGACAAAATTTTAGAAACACTGTGGAAGAAAATGTAAATTAATTAATTAATAAATTAATTAATTAAAATACATAAAGGTAAATTTTAAGTTTGAATTCATAAGACAAAGTATCGTTATTAAATACATATTACCGTAGGTGTAATTTTAGATGTAAATAAATTCATGGTAATTAATCCCGGCTCATAAACATCGTTAACTTCGCTTATAGTTATTGAATGAAAAGGGCTCAGAATATGCTTCGCGCATAAATTGAATTTAATATTTGGATAGTCAGCAGGGTCGGATTAACTGAATGTGAGCAAAATAAAAAAAGGAAAAATTATAATTTTTATTACAATTATTTAATATCTGCAAACACTATTCAAAATTGAATTTTTAACACGGCATCCTTCAATTAAGAATGCGATATTTTAATTCTAGTGTTAAAAGTAAATTACCTTGGTAATGACGAATAGAACAACAAATCGACATGTTTGACATATGTCAATTTTTTTTTACAAATACAAATTATGAGGCGATTTCGGGCGATAACCGTTCACTTGCGGTATGTTGCGTTCAGGTCCGTTCACACATTCGGGCGCTAGGAACAACTTACCCGGTATGCTTGGATCAGTGCTCACAGCTGAACGCGTTTGCGAGTCGGATCAGCTCTCCGTTCACTATTTCTATTTCTTTTTGTCATGTCTTTTTTTGAAATGTCAAAAGTCACAACAGTCGGTTTCGTGGTCTTTATGTCAAGCAGGGTGACATTATTTTTGTTGACTCCTTTTTGGACAAATATGGATAAACTATCTTTCTCCGTTAATGCATTTTAATTGTCAGACACCATTTTTGACAGTTTTAAATGTCGCAGAATATACATAACCACCAAGCAAGTGAACCAACGATTTTTGGCGCCACCATTGACCATATCATACCGTAAGTAACCGTAACTAATCCTAACATGTGAACGGGTATGTCGCCCGAAATCGCCTTAAATGAAATAAATGTGTTTGTAGAAAAAATAGTGTATGATATACGTATTAAAAGTGATTTTATTTTGTTCAAAGGTACTTCCTTCTCACAAAATAAAATGTCACTTTTAATACTTATATCATAAATAACTATTTTCATTAAAATTGGTTTGTGAAGTATGTATTTTTTTACACAATAAAAACGGGAATAAAGTACATTTTCATGAAAACACGTGAAAAAATTAAACTTTATGTCTGCAACTTATTTTACTCATAAGGTCAAATTTTTTAGTCGTATAATGAGACTATACTTGTTATTCATGTTGCATTAATAACTACTTTCTATGTCCGTTGAAAAAAAATACTTTTCTTCATAAAATTACGTCCTTAAAGCATGTATATTTTACATAATAAAAGCCTGAAAAATGCACTTTTTTAACGCCGTGGAATTATTTGTCAAGTAAAAAAGTTTTGTATGCAACTTGTTACAAAGCAATCCCCCTTAATTCGGGCCTGATAGTCGGAAAACTTTGTTAGCTATCAGAAAACTGATTTTCGATATGTATAAACACATACTTAGTCAGGCAATGTTCAAATATTCTTTTGGAGCACATAAGAATCTTGTCTTTCACGAAAAATTTTGTAATTTAATAAGAACAAACCTATAAGAGACTCTAATCTGTTCATAGCCTAGATGTAACTTTAAATATTTTCTCTTTTGGATACTGTCCACCTATAAAAGAGTGTTTACTAATCTGATGTTATATGTTTCAGATTATTAGCGCACGCAAAGCAGAAATAGGAAGCCCAGCCATATTGTGGGCAAAGAGCAAATAAACTTTATAGTAATTATTCCTTTCGTTATGGTTTTACGGTATTATAAATTTAATTACGTATGAATCAATTTAATCAATATAAAATTCTAATAATATTCGAATATATAATATAATATTCTAAATATCAATGCTAATAGATATCTACTTTTTGTCGTGATTTTTTTTGCAAATGCAAAGTTTATATTATAATACGCGTTGATATTGCTCATATTATTGCTCACTATACATGGTCTATACAAGTCAAAAAGTTTTTTTTAAAAATTCGAAAAATTATTTCATATCAATTATTTTCTTGAAGTGTACATTTTAAAGCCACTGGCCGTTGCGATATTTTTAATAAAAATAATGAATTTTTTAATCACGTAATTGATGTTAAATTCCAAAATAGTTAATTCTTAATTATTTTTAATAAAATATTGTGTCGACCATGCAGTGGCATTGAAATGTACACTATAATAATTAAATACGTAAAAAATAAGAAATAATAGTATAGACACTTACAGTATCTATCTCCCATTTAATTTTTAACCTCAAGTTGTGAGACACTCTAAAGTACCTATATACCTACATCTACTTGATTGAGACTAATTCGCAATCAAAAAGAATTTTTCAAAAAACCGACAATTATTTTCCTGTTCGTCGCTGATAGCAATTAATAATAATACTTGTTTTCCTAGGCAAGTTATTTTCCATTAAATATACTTAGTCTAATCATAAGTTGGAGTTCTATAGGTTTAAATTAGGAATAAAGATGTTGCAAGAATTTTTATATGACTTCTAAGTATTAAATTTTAAAAGATATTGTTCTTTAAAGAGCCTCAAATTTGAAAGTATCACGAAATAACCATTAGATATTTTACAAGTAAATATTGTAATTTGTGTAATATTTTGAAAAATTCACGTGATATGAAACAGAATGTGACGTCAGAACATATACAGTTTAACATGTGACAAACTATCACTTCTATTTATATAAATAATGCAAACAGTTTTCCTATTGGCTATGTATGACGTAGTATTCGTGGTACGACGTCACGAGAGTGGGAAGGGGGTTGTTTTTCATGACTACTTCTGGCGCTAATCTTTTTATTTAATTATTTACAAAAATATAACTAAAATATTATTTTTTATATTACTATGAAAAATATTGCATAAATTTTCATTTAGAATACTTTTAAAAAATGTGAAACCGGCTCATTGCAAAAAAATAAACTCATCAAAATGGTTCCGTGGACGAGCCCCTGACAGGCCCGGACCCTGATGTTCGCGCCTCATAGTTAATCCGGCACTGAAAACAGAATAGAAATCAATCGACTATATTCCATTCATGTCGATGGAGATTAAATCGTCAAATAATAGCTTCACCATTGCAAACATAACAAACGAAGTTGAAGAATACCAAATCCAGGACAATAATTTATAAAGTGTTACGGTAAAAATATTGTTCTGGCGAAATAGGGTTGAAAAAATGTCAATTTTATTAAAAATATGTACACACATAAAAAGAAAATTTATTCACCCACATACAATTGTATATGTAGCAAAATTATTTAAAATTGCATAAAACATATTATAGTACTTCAAATTAATTTAATAAAACAAATGGCTCTCCTTAGCACCAACTGAAAAAAGACATCAGACCTCAAGTTCTGTAAAACTGAATATTGAAGACATGAGTAGAAACAAAGGCAAACATTCAAGTTAAATTGCATGCGACATGCAACAATTTTATATTTTTTCTTTGTAACTAAAATTTATTTATATATCTATAGCCATACGCAAAATAAATTTTATAAAATTAGACTTTATTCATGAGTATTAACGTAGTTTATTTGCTAAATTTCTTTAATTATATGTATGCTAAATATCATCAGAAAACTTCATTAAATAATAAACGACGTAAGTGCACAAATATTCTGGGGGTGAGGATTAAAATTTGAAAGAAATACATCAATCACCATCTATTTTCTGGACTCACTATGTCATTCAGGAAGAAAAGAAACAGGGTAGTTTTTAGATTGATTAACTAAGTGTGCCCCATTTTAAAATTTTCATTCATGGGATCTGGGACACGATAAGAAAACTAGATAAAGGTGATTAAAGTTTTTTTTTTTTTTTTCACTTCATATTTATTAATAATGTTTCAAACAAGTAAATTCGATATTTATACTGTTTGTCCATTGGCGTACGAAAATAACTTGCACTCAGCTGTATGCAAACAGTAGGTAGGTACTGATCGTGGTGTTTTTAATACCGTTATCAAATTCGGTTCACCGTTATTTTTTAAGTTTATTGCTTTGATTTTTTTTTGATTGTGGCAAAATCAATTAAAATTCATATATTTTTTTAAAAAAGTTTTTTCATGCAGTTAATTCCACATTAGGTACGTAGTTTGTATGGCTAACATTTTACTGTATATTGGAAAGGTACCGTTTCAGATTATTGTATGTTAATGTTTTTGTTAAATCTAAATAAATTTTAGAAAAAGTTACTTTGTAAACATAATACAAAGAGGGGATTATCGAAAATATATGTTCACTGAATTCAAACTCATTACTACATTACATTAGTTCATTTTCTGTGTGATATGGGACAATATGAAACACATATTTGTGTAAATAAAGTTCAATTGAAAATAGCTTTATTCAGTTTATGGATATATACTCAAATTCGATTTTCAAATATACAAATGCATGCTCCACATTATGTGTACTCGTATATTATCATGATTGATCATTGTTCGATATGTAATTTGATATAACTGTAGCTTTCCTCACTTCAGAATTAATAAAATCTTTTATACACAATCATTATTGTAATATGCCCGTTCCTAATCTTTTAGAGGTATTGATAATCTCTTTGGTTGGAAATAACACATTTCAATTCCTCCCCACGGGTTGGAAATGCTATGTAGGAGTTGCCTAGCAACATTGTCATAGATCCCTTAATAAAGCTGTCACAAATATTAATAAAATTAAAGGTATTACTTATTGATTTATGAAAATTATTGATTTAAAAAGAAGATGATTGTGAATAAAATAGTATATACACATCGGTGGGAGTTTCATTACAGCCTCGGACTGTATCTCACCTTCAGGCTTTGGCTCTCGGTAATATACATAAGCTCTCAGCTGTAATGAAACATATCCCACCTCGGATGTAATATACTATTTCATCTTATTTATTATTTTCACATCCAATCAACAGGAAAATAGTTCAAATTGGGACTCTAACTTTTCTATAAGTACGTTAACACAAACTAACCTAACGTAAAAAAAATTCGACACTACATTCATAAAACAAAGCTGTCCTCTCTCCGAGTATTACGGAATAAAGTTCCGTATGTGAAGTAAGATTCAAAAGTGGTAAGGGTAATGGCAGAGGTACAAGTTTAATACTGTTTACAAAAATAATCATTCAAAACAAAAATTAACGGTGGAGTAGCGGTATGAGTAACGCAGCGGTAGTGGTGCAAGTTTGCAAACTCCAGAGAAAAAATCTGATGTGGCCAACACATAACCTCTCGCCAGATATTTTACCTGGTTGTACGCATAAAACGAAAAATATTTTTAAATACAAATACATATATTCATGTCTCACTACAAAATAATTCTCACATATATTTGCAAAATCTATGGGATATTTTAAAATAAATTATGTACAATACTTACATTTTCTTTATATTCAATATCCTGAAATTTTCTTTTTCTACTTTCCTTTTCTTTTTCTTTATATTCGTCATTTTTTCGCAAATTCCTTTTATATTCTTTTTTACGTATATTCTTTTGCGTTGTTGACTTTTTTTTATTTTCATAATCTTCATAATAATATACAAATATTTTTGACAGAGGCATACAAATATTTTTGACAATGACATTTATGTGTCAATTACAAACATTTGAATTTCTTGCCTTGTAGTAGTTTGATCTGAGATTTTTTACATCAAATTATTTTATATGCCTTTCTTTATCTCTAAATCTATAGAAGATATAACAATGAATTTATATTTATCAAATAAAGAATTTAACGTTCTTTAATATAAGTATTTACATAAATTTTCGATAAATAATATTTAGACGATTTTTTTCTTGTAACTACTACTTCCGGTTGTCCAATTGTTACCAAAACTGACTGGACTCTTCCCATTATTGTTAGATTGTGGAATCCGTAGTTAAAAATGTCTTAAGTCTCATAGTATTTGAGATATAGTGAATCCATCATACACACACACACACACACACACATCCACACACACACACACACACACACACACACACACACATACGGACATCATCGTAAAAATGTTATAATCGGATACTAGGGACCTTAAAACGTGCTTATTCATTAAAATCTGGATATGCGATTTTTAGCATGAATACAATATCTCTCTTAGCGAGAGGTAAAAAGAAAATGTTAATTTTGTGTTTGACTATAACTGCAATTTATAAAGCTAAATAGATACAAAATACGAGAACACGATGTGTGAGACTAATGTACATATAAAGACAGATTATTGCAAGGCGTATATACAATATGTTTGATAAAGTTCTATGTAGTAAGTATACTAGTATTGAATAAATAATTTTATTCGATTCAAAGGTAGCAATCGATTTCGGGGTCATCCAATCATCATGCTAACCAGCTAAAAAAAACATTTTACAAATATTACAATTTTTAGGAATAATATAATCAGTATGAGCATAAAAAATATGAACTAGAACTTTTACAAAAAATGTGTTAAATTTCGAAAGTTTCCTTATCAAGATAATCAAGAAACAAAAATGAAAAAATATATAAAAATATATGAAAAATAAATAATTGTAGCTGCTGCCCGATAAGGCCAGAACTTAAAAGTAAATATGAAATTGAAATATAATAAACATTTAAAGAAAATACAAAAAATTTACATTATTTTTTATAACATTTTACATGTGCTCTATACCATCGAGATTATGGAACTGACAACATAAAATCTTGTAATATTAGATTTAACTTAACATCAATGTATTAACCAGCGAAAAACTTTAATTTTAACATAATTTATATTATGGATTTTAAGAATATATGCAGAAATTAGTGTGATTTAGTTGCAGATGCTATTGAGTCAAAGAAGAATGATATACTGAAAAAAATGGTGCTAGCCGCCTTTTTATATATCTAGTTTGTTTTTGGTAATAGGTTAATTAAAAATATGTTATTGAGAAAAGGGTGGTAGACATGCGAACAGTGGGTTATTGTTAAATGTAGTTATTTCATTTACCAGGTTATTATTAATTATGTGTAAAAAAATTTCAAACTGTTCTAGAAGCAATAGATTTTTGTATCTGGTTTCGTGATGTAGGAGCAATAAATTGTTAAAGGAAGTAGTATGGTTCTTTTCTTTTAGGTGGGTTTCCAAAGCTGAATGTGCTCTATTTTTAATATGTTCAGTATATCTATTTTGAATATTCCTATTTGTTCCCAATAAACACAGATACGTGTATAAAACGTTTCTTGTTGCAGAAACACCATTAGAAAAATACGGGTCTCTAATACGTAGATTCAACTTTTAAATGTCGCGGTTTTAAACGTTGCAAAACACTAATATATAAACGTGTTATTTTAATACCTATAACACGTTCATTAAACTTATTAAAATATTAAATTCTTTTCGTTATAATACAACGTTTTATATTAATATATATATATATATATATATATATATATATATATATATATATATATATATATATATCTATATATATATATATATATATATATATATATATATATATATATATATATATATATATATATATATATATATTAACGTAAATCTACAATAGATCAAATTATAAACCTGGAAACGTCCATTCAAAACGCCTTTAGAAACAAACAACATCTGATAGCGATATGATTTGACCTATAGAAAGCATACGACACCACATGGAAACACCACATACTCAAAACTCTACTGTCATATAAGATAATCGGAAATATAATGCACTATATAGCAAACATCCTCCAAAATAGAACATTTAAAGTAAAAATAAACGGATGTATCTCAGAAGAAAAACAACAGAAAAACGGAGTTCCCCAAGGAGAAATTTTGAGTGTAACTCTATTTTTAACTGCGATATGACATCACTAAATACATTCCACACCGTGTCAGAAAATCGCTGACGACCTTGTTATATATCACAGCGGTAAGAACACCAACTCCATAAAAACAATATTACAAGAAGCAATCGATAGATAAGAAAACTGGACAAGAGAAACAGGATTTACATTCTTAGAGACGAAAACAAACGCCATCCACTTTTGCAAAATTAGGAAACACCACCAACATCCTATATTAAAAATTAACAACCATAGTATAACATACAAAGACAAAATAAAATTATTAGGTGTAACGTTTGACAACAAACTTAACTGGACAGCGCATATACAAAACCTCAAAAAAGAATGTTCCCAAAGACTGAATATAATAAAATCTCAGCCACACCAAGTTGGGAGCACATGAAGAAACAATCCTCAAAGTCTACTATGCCTGAATAAGATCCAAATTAGACTATGCCTGTATCATACACTCCACTGCTAGACATACAAAGCTGAAAACATTGGAAACCATTCCACCGGAGCCGTCAGAACGAGGCTAATCAAAAGCATACTCACTTTTATACAGAAGAAAACTCTTAACCCTAAAGTACATAACAAAACTGGCCAAAAACCCAACAAATCCAACCTATAATATTATATTATTAAAAGAAATACTAAGCTCCAACAAAAAATAAGCACTTACTTAAATAATATGCAAATCAGTACACCAATCTTACAACAAAAAACACTCCATAAACACCGTCCATGGATAAACACACAACCCGCTTACATGCTAGACCTCACAAAATACCCCAAACACGAAACTCCACCTGATCTCTACCAAAACTTATTCAAAGCCAACCAAGAAACATTCCCACAAGCACACTATATTTACACTGATGGCTCAAGACACAATAACAAATTTGGTGCAAGTGTCATCACCGAAGACACAAAGCAAACATTCCGTCTACCAGATCAGTGCAGTATATACACTACCGAAATGTACGCAATGAAAATAGCCACCGAATACATACTCCAAAATAACACGGATAAAAAGCAGTTTATTATATGATGTGACTCAATCAGTGTCATTCAAAGTATGAAGAACATATAGTCCAAAAACTCCCACATACAGCAGATCCAGGATAACATACAAAGAGCTATAAAAAACCAAAACAAAGAAATATCTATTTTCTGGATTCCGTCACACAAACGCAGTAAGGGTAACGAAGAAGCCGATGCAGTTGCAAAAAGTGCCACGACTCTTGAAACGTTAACAAAACACCAGTATCGACGAAAGACCTAAAAACCATAGTAAAATCAAAAATCAAAGAAGAATGGAAAAACGAGTGGCACAACACGACCGACAACAAATTACGCCTCATAAGAAACAGCATCCGACCATGGGCCGTTCCAGAATGCAGGAAGGACCAAACCATATTATGTAGACTCCGAATCGGCCATATACAATAATTTATTGCAAAAAATGATGTTAACTGACTACAATATACTTGTATAAATATTTATTATTTATTTATTTATTAACAATAATTAGCATTAAGAGAAGGTACCCATACAGTACAGTTGACAATAATATAGAATGATAAAACCATACAAATGTAACTACTTAATAGAACTCTTTTAACAGGAAGCAGAAATATAAATGTGCATATGTATAATAACAATATCAATATTAGTACTACTGTTGTTAGAAAGAAAGAAAAAATAGACAAAAAAATACTTAATATTTACTCATTTAACCAGAAACTGCGAGTTCTTAAAGCTCCCAGAGTAAGTATGGAGGCTACGCCATAATGGAGCATTTTGATAACTTGTAAAAATTTGTTGGACAGTGAAACCATCATTGGAAAAAAATTCTCAGAGTTGCAGCTGTTATAGACAACCTTAAAATTTCACAATATATCTATTTATTATCATGTATTTATCTTTTATTTTGATCGCAGATTGGCGCTATACATAAATTTTACAATTTTGTAACCATAGCCATTGCCACTAATTCTACCGTTACCATTGATGTCTTCGTTGTGAATGTACTTTTAGGTTACGTTTAAGGAAGGTGTGTTTAGAAACGTCAGAGCGCATTTTTTAACAATTTTCTCGTGAATAGACCTTTTCAATTTGACTGCTATCTCTGCATATAGTAAGTAAAATGGAGCTTGCAACTGCCAGCTGGACTGTCAAACGAAACCTCAAATATATTGTGGGCATGAAAATACCTGTATTTCGGTGAAAATTTGCATCGTTAGACATTTTAGCTTCAATAAAAGCTTTTGTAACTTTTTGAACGATGTCAGACTTTTCACAATTTACGTCTAAATTTATAAAAAAATAAATGCCATGGATATCATGACAAGCCCGTAACCCTGACTCCCGCCAGTTGTTGCCTTACTATGCGCAGATCTCATTGCGCATATCTTCTATCTCTTTTCAAAAGGTCTATTATACATCAATTGCAAAAATCTTGTTGACTGGATGTGATAATGAATAGGAAAAGGTACGAATATAATTCAATTTTAAGCGAGGATAGCTCTCTTCAGTTTAACCTATTTTTAATGTCACGAAGAAAAATAAGTAAAATATACAGTGTGCTCAAGATGACTAGTCCAACATGGGGGTAAACTAAAAGAGCTCCGAAATCGGTTAAATTAAAGAAAAGATGCCCCATTAGGAAATAATTTTAATGTAAAATCAGACAATGTAAATTTAGCAGTTTTCTATTTTTGCAATTGCAAATAACGTTCAAGTATGATATAATACAGGATTTTAGTTTGTATTTCTTTACGGTACTATTTTGAATCATTTTTTCCTTTATTTATTTCATATAAAATGAATTTTTGTCTGCAGAATTATCAATACTAAATTTATACTTTAATTACAAAAATGGAAAACATCATAACTAAATATAAATTTACAACCAATACCATTTGCTTTGATAACTATAGTTTATTAGAATCTCAAAATCTACCTTAAAGGTAAGTGGAAACAAAATTATAAATACATTTCATTCCCTCACGGAACGTAACTCACGTAGCTGACTTCTCGTGTGTTAAACATTTAGTTGAAGATATGTACATTGTGTGATTTAACTCATTTGTACTATAAATAATTAAGTATGTATTATTAAGTGTTCATTAGGTATATGTACAGTCATGCAAATGACACGGATAATAGAAAATGGTAATTTGCTTCTCATCTTGTTGTAGATTACAAAATATCTTCCCTCGTAATCATATTTAATTTCTGTTTCTCGTTTGTGAACAAAACACGCCCATATATAAAAAAACCAATAAAAATTTTATAGAGAAAAAATGTTTCATGAAAAATATCGATGCAATATCATCAACGAACAGTAAAAAAGTACATTTTCTTTTTGTTTCATATTTATTTTGTGCTGCTTTCACTCACATAATATTTTTTCCTATTTCGCGTGCACAAAGTAAATTTTGTACGACTGTTTTTGTCAAAAACAAAGTTACAATGAACAATTTTGTATAAGTGATTTGGGGATTTTTTAAATTGTAAGTTGATAGCTTAGCCTAAGTGTCGTATAAATATCTTTCATTTTAGTTGTCATTACCTGTCATTACTCATGGAAAATTATTGAAATTAGATTGTTTATAGTAAAATATTTACATCAAACAGTAAATCACTTTTGCATTAAAATTCACGATATTTATTTGTAGGTACAAAACATAATAAATATAAATAAATATAACTTGTAAGTAACTGTTTTCAAAATGTCAAATACAAAAATAAATTAAATTTCAAATGTTTATTAAAAATTTCAATGTTCTTTCTTACAATAATAATTTTGAAATAAAATTTAATTAATGCTACATACAATAATACGAGAAACACGTATTACAAAGTCCATTTGAAAAACTTGTCTTCAAATTACTATTGTTTTATAGTTAAAAAAATATTTTCAATTTCCCCCGTAACTTTAATAAATATTATAAATTCAAACTATTAAGTATTAACATAGGTATTTGCCGAATCACCATCTACGAATTTTAATAGTAGTTAATGGTCAGTTATATCACGGTCATGAAATCTCTCTTTAGCGTACCAAGATGAAAATTGTCGCCGAATTCTCTTGCGGTATTACTTATTTGTATTACCTAATCGTATCTCAATACCAACTTTTACAAATTGTCAAACTTTGAAGAAAAAAATCTTGTTTTTTTGTCATGAAGCCACAGAAATAATTAAATAAACTGTTAATTTAACCATATTTTACCATATACAATTAATAATAAAATACCAGTATTATGAACTTTGACAAAATCAAAGTAAATATTAAAAGAATGGCCGGTTGCATAAATATTTTTTTATTAATAAATTAAGTACATTAAATTTATACAAATATTGACCGTTTGTACGAATAGTGATTAAGTGTGCTTAGCAATCATTTGAAATTTTTTTCTCGAAATTAATACATAAACAATTGACAGAGATAAAACAATGCTAGTTAAATGCTCGCTAATCATACTTAATCACTTGTTTATACTTGGGCTTAATTTTAATTTAATTTTTCTTTAACTTTCTATTACGTATTGATACAACCGACCAAAATTTTTTAAAATATTTATATGGAAAATGATGTAAAATTTGTGTAATCTTAACTCCTGTGCTATTAATGGCCAGTTGCACCAACAAGGCTTAAATTTTAGGCTAGGTTTAAACAAAAAAATGCAAATCGAAATTTTGACAGCAATATATTATAATTCAAAAATCAATAATAGATGGAGTTTAAGGTTAAGTATAACTAAAACTATTATAATTACCCCTTAACCTTAAATTAAATTTTAATAAAAACTAAATACGTATTTCGAGAACTAAGTTTTCATCATCAGTAGTACAACAAGAGAAAGTTAAACAGAGTAGTCAAGATTACTCAACATGTCAACCATGCCAGAGGTCCTAACAACTCAAAAACAATGGAGAGAACTGGGATTATATAGGGACGGGAGTCACAGGTGAATGATTACCTATAAACTAAGATAAATTTTGTCCAATAATAATGAGTAAATAAATTTTAAATCGTCCATTAAAATTTAACTTCGAATTAAATCGAAAATTTTTGAGTTTGGTATGGGACCTAGATCTGCGTTCATCAAATTATTTTTATATTTATTTATTATTAAACTCTTGTATGCATCTAAATATCTATCATTATTAATATGTTTTAAAAGTTTAATATTAGAATTGTTAACTTTGTGATTATTAATGAAGATATGTTGAGCTACGCTAGATTTTTCTAGATTACTGCTTTTCAGATGATAAAAATGTTCTTTAAATTAGTGTCAATTTGTCTTTTAGTTTGACCGATGTAAATTTGGGGTTATCTAATAACGATTTAATGGTATTATTTGATTTGTAAGTTACGGTTAAATTTTGATTTTGAAAAATTTTGTTAATCTTTTGGACGCTTTATCGTACGGTAGTGTTATGTGTATATTATTATTTTTATTATTGATTAAGGGATAATTATAATAGTTTTAGTGATATTATAATTTAAGCCAAGTTTAATATTTCAGTTAGGTTGGTACAACCGGCCATTAATCGTATATAATACCTATTACATATTATTTCAATTCCATGGCAATACACGAAACTAATTTTCAAACATCAAGAACAAGAATAGTTTAAGCACTCTATTTATCAGGCTAATGTAGGTTGGCTTTGTTTATTGCGGTAATTTTAGTTTTTGTCTCATCTTTAATTAGAGCAAGAAATTAAACTTTCTTCTAGGATAAAATAAATAATATTACTTGTTCATATCAATGAATCGTCATAAAATATGTACATAAATAAAAATACTCGTAAAATACCTTACCTTACTCTAATTATTTTCATCGAACATAAGATGAAGTTGTTATAAATATGCTTCTTTAATAACTTTAAAAACTTTAACTTTTATAAAATTTTATACAACTTGAAAGCATCTCTATTTAATGAAAAATAGTTAAAACTTTAATAAAAGTTCATATTCGTCTGTCAGTTACTATTCCACAAAAGTTTATTTCGACGATGTAGAAGTTACGTGATAGCTATCCTCTGTGTCTGGCATTCAGGACGGCGTCGCGACGCTGACTGGCGCTCACTGAAGCCGCGTCGCGCGATTATTTGGCGCGTGCGTGCGCTCCTGTCCGAAGCAGCCGGAATCTGCCCTCCGTATTCATGATCAAATCAAAGGAAGTAAATTGATTGAAATTCATTCATACTATCAAGAGAAGAATGTTGTTCCCTGGTTTTATAGCTGGTAATTTCAATAATAAATTAGTGGAAACAAATTACTCGGAAGAATATTTCAAGAATTGCGAGATTTAGTGGACTGATAATGATTTTAGTGAACAAAAAAAAAAAACTAAGATATATTCGTTTTCCGGGAATGGACTGTAGTTTATTTGGCCTCTAGCGTGGTTTACACGTCGGGTAACCTTGTAATCTAAGTCTCCCCTTTTTGTTGCTTAAATTCGGCCTCTAGCGTGGTTGACACGTCGAGTAACCTTGTTTAAGACAGTACTATCCCCCTTGCTCCTGAAGATGCCCCATACGACTGCGGGCGAAACGTTAAGCTCTGACTCAAAATATGACACAGTCCATTCCCGGAAAACAAATATTTCTCATGACTCAGACTGTGGAAGCCTACGCAATTATTTAAAAAAACTATTATAATTCCATTTTTCCTATAGGTATCTTACATTAATGAAACTATAAAAAAACATACATAATTAGTGTATTTATAATAATATATAAATATTATTACCATTGGCATCTCCACAAAAAAGTAATTTACTCAGGACGGAAGATTATCACTAAAATAATAATTTTGAAACTTTCCCATGAAATGACATACGTCACGAGTCACGAGTACTGTGTTGTTTATTTATGTATTTATTCATTCATGCATTCATTTATATATTTATTTATTTATTCATTTATTTATTTATTTGTTTATTTATTCATTTTATTTATTCATTTGACAAAATGTTACATCTTGACAGATTTTTACGTATTTCTCCGTATTAGGTGTAATTATTTTGATTAAGGTATGTAGCCAAATTTAAAAATACATCGTGTACATCTTAGACCAGGAATAGGAAGAAGACAAGGCATAGTCACGCATATGTTTCCAAATAATCTGAGCGATTCTGAACCTTATTGCAATGTCAGAATCAGCCGCAAAAGGCTAGTCGACCAGTTAAATACTGTTATGTTACAGCTGGCCAAATCTAAATAAATAATTCTTGATTATCCATAACTACAAATTATATTGATTTTATTATAAAACTAAAATAAATACGAAAGAATATTCATAAAAAAGTAATATAAATAACAGACAGGTTAAAACGGTAGGTGACGCTTGTTGACATTAAAAACTTATTCGTTCGACTGCAAACGAATGTAACACAACTGGCCGACTAGCCTTTTGGAGCTGATTCTGACGTTGCAATAAGGTCCAAAATTGCTAGGAATGATTTGGGAATTCGTCTTACGCTGAAATACATAGCGCGCCCTGTCTCTCCCCTATACCTGGTCTAAGGTGTACATTTACTGTTGATACACGTGTGGACAAAATTCATGTTAAATCATAATTTATGGCACAAAACTCATGTTTTATTACGTTTAGTACATTAAATTCGAATGTTCGTCAGTTATCGTTTGTTAAATACGCAGTATATTATCAAATAAGACAACCAGGGCAAAGCAAAATGATACAATCAGAAAGGGACAAATAAAAGAATAAATACTTTATATCAACTGTTGCCTTTCTTTCTTTACCTATCTTAAAGCTTACGGACAAATTATTCCTCTTTACATTATTTACGTCCATTACCTTTCCTGGCAGTGTTTCCTTAGGAGTCATTTGGTTGTCTGCAAATTCCGGTGAATTCTTACTATATAAGCGAACTGTCTATTTATCTATTTAGCAACAAAGTGGTATACAGTACACGACAGACGTGATGCCATTTCTGTGTAAATGTTATAACTACTTTTGAACTTTTATCCACCTCTTATTTAAATTTAACTGCATAGATATTTTTCCGTTTTCTGTTACAATTTTGAAGATAAAATTTGCAATTAAATTTTATTTTATTTGTGGAAAAATGCCACAGAAATATTTTAAATTTGCAAATCACATAAATGGAAAGGATTTGCCAAGGTGTTCATATCAAGAATAATTTTTAACTAGACAAGATGACAAGATGATAGAAATGGAGCAACTGCCAATGTAGACTGATTTTTAAAACATCAGGCTCTATGCAAGCGCTGTACTCAGCTCGAAAGAGGGTACAGAATGAGCTCTCTTAAAATAATAGGATTTCTGATCAGATCGTACAAAATAGTCTTCTTGACGAAAATTTATCTACTAGGATTCCTGACTTTATTTAACTAGGAAACATAAAAGAGCACAAAATCTGTTTGCTCAACACCTTTGAGGATGACAACTGAGGCATTGGAGGGTTGTACTCTTTAGTGATGAATCGAAATTCAATGCACATTTGCATTATGGAAGTTTTAGAGTTTGTAGCAGAAGGAATAAGCGTTACAGCCAATGCAATACACAGTCACGTGTTTCTGGTCTGATTCGGCCCGCAGGCTGTACAATCTGTATATATCATATACTGAACCATTCTTTCTCACTCTTAGTGTGTCATTTGATTTAAATTTAGTGAAATTGATACGATATTAAATATACTATAACGATTGTTTATTAGCAAAATGTTCCAATGTTTAGAAAATTTTCTCTGAAAAAGCACAAATTTCTATTCCTTCTCTATAGAGAATTTCAGAAACTTCTAATAAGTTAATATACTTTACTGGAATTCATCCATATATAACTTACTTTCAAAATTTCAAAGTGTATATAAATATTATATTTTATTGAATAAAAACTTTTCCTACATATAGCAACTATAAAATAACGGAGGATAAATATTCATGGTGATTCATCGGTCAGTTCTTTTTTAATAACTCGATTATTTTAAATATTATTGGTAAAATTTTCGAACAAAGTATATTCATACAAATCTGAAAAGCACATGAAATTTCCCATCCAATAGTATAAAAACATTTACATATTATATAATTTAAAAATACAATAGCGAATGATTTCAAATATTAAATTTTCATGAAATACATAAGGCTTTGCAATATACACTATATTTTGAACATTTGCATCTGATAATAATAAATATCAGGTGAAATAGATGAAATATTTAATTAATAAATTTTCTATAAATTTTAAATGTAAATTGTTAAAATAATCTAATGCAAAGCCTTCTGTATTTAATACAAATGTAGTAATTAAATCTTTCGCCATTGTACTTTTTTAATAATATAACGTGATTGTTTTTATACTTGTTTTTATACTATTGGATAGCGACAGAATCTAATATTATTATTATTATTATTATTATTGTTATTATAACGTACTTTTCAAATTTGAATTAATTGAATAATTGAATTTTGTAGAAAAACCTATATATATATATATATATATATATATATATATATATATATATATATATATATATATTTATATAATTTAAAATAAACTTTGATAATTTTTTTATTATATTTAAAATAATCGTGTTCTAATGAAAATAATGAATGTGGTAAAACCTTAACCAATTTATTATAACTAGTATTCTTCATGGGCGCCCATAGGGGGGGGGGGGGCAAGAGGAGGCACTTCCCCCCCCCCCCGGCTTTTCTCTAATTTTAAGAATTTTAAAAGTAAAGTTACCATTTTTAATTGTTTTACCACAGCTACTTATGTTGCATCCTAATGTCCTTGCATCGCCCTTTTGTTTTCTTCTTTCGTTCTGTTTCCTAACGTTCAAATCTTCATCATGAAGTTACCGTATATAAGCTTCGCGCGCACACAATATAAAAGATACATCCGCAGTACAAATTGTAAATAAAAATATTACCAATACCATAGCTGAAGTTAATCGTGTTACTAGATTAGGAGCACAACAACTATCAAGTGCTACTGTTGAGAGCTATTTTATTGTTTCCTTTAAAATAATTTCTAAATATTCGGCACTTCTGGTACCCGTAACAAATATTTTACAGGGTATTTCTGTTGATATGCTAGCTGTACAGAAACATATTCATCACTTATTGGATATATTTAATAAACATAGGAACTCTGATTTAGAAATAATTTTTACTGAACTATTTAATAGCGCTGAAGAAGTTGCATAAAATTTTGATCTTGAATTAAAAATGCCGAGAGTCGCTAGTGGCGGAAGACAAATTCACCGTGCAAACTACGAAGCTAATTCTGTGCGAGAATATTTAAAAAAAAAATTTATAAATTACTTAGATTCCTTAATTAGTTCTTTAAATTCTCGGTCGAAAGATAATAATGTTGCCTTTTTGCTCTATAATTTGCATCCGATTAATTTAAAACAAATAAACTATAATAATTTTACTAAACTGGCTCAAGAGATTCATCCATATTATAAACTTAACAATTTTTTTGAAGAAGCTTTAGCATGGCACGAATATTGGGTTTCAAATAAAGAAATGATTATTACTAAAGAAACTCCTGTAACAGAACTTTTACAACATTGTACATTTTACTCAGCTATCTCCAAAGTTTTAGAAATTTTAATTTGTCTTCCTCCAACTACATGCACTGTGGAAAGATTTTTTAGCCCTCTAAGAAGAGTGAAAACATGGATTAGATCTACTATTAGCGAAGATCGGCTAGACGATTTATGTATGATGAGCCTCCATCGCGATTACATAAGCGAAAATAAACAAAAATATATATACTTAATTCTAAATGAATTTGCCAAAGATGCAAGGAATTTAAAATTTGCATTTTCGGAAAAAGTAGGTAATATTGTTTATTTTCAGTAGGTAATATAACGATTTCTGACTATTAAAAAGTTGGGAAGTTAGTTATTGTTAACCTTCGCGCCTTGGTCAGCTATCTTCGCCCTCGACAGTGATGAAACACTTTCCAACTCGGTTAGTAATGTACTATTACTGTATTGTAATTTTTTCCCATAAATATTTATGTTGTTTTATATTTTTAAGAATATACTTATTTTTAGTAAACTATTATTCACGAAAGATGACTATCCAAGGTCATTTGTGAGCCGTCTGATATAATATTACTTGCAGATAACTTCATTGAATTTCGTATGCATAGGCGTGCAACATGAAATATTAATGGACACATTTTAACTAAAAAATAAAAGTAATTTATTTGAAAATTATATTTATTTCTAAATAATGCCTGTCTGAAAGATTTATGTTCTTCACATATGTTTTTGCAAAATACAATAACATAGACTTAACTGCTGTAAAGTGATGTGTATTCTTTCTTCGAAATAATGACCTTGAATAGTCATCTATCGTGAATAATAGTATATATTATATTTTTGTATTCTTGACTTTGCCCCCTTCCCCTGAACAACATTGTATGGGCGCCCATGGTATTCTTAGAAGCTGATATATTATCTACTGAGAAGTTTGAGAATATTCTATGCAATTAGAAACTGTTCTTTGATATATGTATTGGTACCTTTGAAGGGATAAAGGCTGATGAGTAAGGCATAGATTCTGTTGCAGACAAAGTAAAGGTCAAAATACTCATCAAGTTTATTCTATCTGGTTTTATAGTATTATCGTAATCTGCATAATTCAAATCTTAATTAACAGCTTTTTGTATCAAAGTTGCTAACACCCTTAGTTATATCTGCTTGTATGCAGTACGAAGTACAAGTTGTTAACAATATGATACTGTGCTAAATTATGAGCCCATAGTAATCGTATCCCGGTATGGGTAACTTACAAATATACCAAACTTTTTTTTCGAAAATATTGTCATTTAGAAAATATAACTTCATCTTCCTGTACAATATTCGAGTGTTATTTAGCCAAGCACCAAAATCGTATTTATTTGAAGGGTCTCGGGTAGTAGTAGATATGTATGCCATGTTGTGTAGCTCGACGAGTACTATCACAATGTGGCTTCAGGTTTCAGATCGGGAGAAAATGATGTACATCGCGAGTATTATGCATTTTAAAATATACACTTTCGGCAGATAATCATGAATATCCATGCTTATACCATTGATAAAAATTAAGGCTCAGTTATCTATTTGCCGTCTAACTCCATTTAGTAAAAAATATTAATATCCATAGACAGTGTTTATAAACACAGCCTAAAAAATATTGTTTGTTAGTTAAAAATGTTTTTCTCAAAACTAGGCACGCGTGACATTTACTACTTTCTCCCGAGACCCTTCATTTGATCTTCAAATATTTGTCAAACTAATACCCAGACAAAATTATTGATAATCGGTATCCAAAATACTATGAAGTCTGGCAGCCTATTCATGAATTTGAGCAACAAAAATGTATTTATTTGCTCTCAAAAATATCTAGATATTATTTGTAGCCCAATAATTAAATATTGAAATACACAAATATTGTACACGAAAAAATAAATTTGGCACAAGAATTAATATATTACGGCACCAATAATGTCAATATTTGGACATTTTTCGCATGCAATCTTTTTTAACATATCTTAATATAAACTAACCCCAAAATTTGGGCCGCTGTCCTCGTCTTTTAAGTAAATATAAAAAACTCTATTTTTTTTTGATATTTGATTTTTATTTCAAGCTATAAAAACAGTAATAAAACATTCGTGTTCATGTAATCTTGTTATAATCTTGGTTTAAATTGTCAGAAAAAGTTTATGTTTTTTGGAAAGTCTCATGGTCTTAAATTAAATACGTACGATCTATACGAACTTTTAAAAAAATATGGTATTCCATGTACAGGGTGCAAATCGAAAAGTGAAACATAGGAGTTTAACATGGGAAACAAATTTTTCTTTGCGCAAACGTTACCTAATTATTTTATGCAAAAATACATCAAATAAAAGTTATAGAGATTAAAATGCAGCATCTAAATCATGTGAAACGATTATTTTATCTCTTCATATAAACGTAATAATTAATTACAAAGTTAAAGTTTTTTACGAGCATTTTGTCTACGCAGCCATGGATATATGACAAAAATAAACAAATACGTTGTTTTTTGTCATAAATCCATGGCTGCTTAGACAAAAAGCTCATAAAAACTGTAACTTTGTAATTAATTTTTACGTTTATATGAAGAGATAAAATAATCGTTCTACATTATTCAGATGCTGCGTTTAAATCTCTATAACTTTTATTTGAAGCATTTTTGCATAAAATAATTACGTAACCTTTGCGCAAAGAAAAATTGATTTCCCATGTTAAACTCCTATATTTCACTTTTGTACAGTTTGTAACTTAAATATTTTATCTAAGAATTTTAATTAAGCTTTCGTACAAAATATTTATTATTTTGTCGTAGAGTTACGAAAACTTAACTTATTACAAATACGTAAACTAGAAATATAAATTTAGATAAACAGAACACAATTATTTCACCGCCTACTACTAATTATGATGTAACATTTTACGGAAAGATCCGCATACCATTTTTCGTAAGTTTGTTTGAAGTCAAGTTGCAGGAAGTACATATGGTACAATTTTGTCACGATAACCCTTTCTCTTCCTTAAGCTGCAATTCTAAACAAACCTGTAAGTATTACAGATCCGTAAACCTGTAAAAGAAATTGACAAAAACGCATCTACTTTTGTTGATTAATATAAAATTATAATTATATAAAGCGGGTGACACTGCCGGTTCACTTATGAAAAAATCAATATTTGACGTCGGATGACTTATTGCGACTTAGGAAAAGCATGACACAATGTTAAGTGTGTGTAAGTTTAAATTTGTTCTCTTCTTACTTTTTTTGCTACATTTACATCTGTTAACCTATAATTTCGTACCTATTTGTTGGTTATTTAAAACAATTTTTATATTGTACATTATAAGTAGCAGCAGTAGTTTGGAAGAAAATTTTATTTTGGCTGAAGCTACAAAATAGACAAGAATAGATTTCATATTTTTATAAATGAAACCTATAATATTTGAAATAAGTGCTAATTACAACTAAATTAATTTTTATTTTTCTTATTTTAATATTAAAGTTCACATTTGATAGTCATGTTGAGGTTAGCTACACTTACTCATGTCATGAGTCGGAGGGAAGGAAAATAGCGGTATATCTATTTTCGTCTGTCGGCCGTCAATATGTCACTAGCTTAAATGTAACAATTTTTGTAGCGATTTTATTCATTATTTACAGATCTATAAGACATAAATACATATTTTTTGTCGATTGACATTAAAAGTGTGATTTCTTGACAACTAACAGTCTGTAAAATGTCACAAAAATATTTTTTATATTTTGCGTTCATAATGAAGTCATTACGATACGCCATTGCGTATCATAATTACCTTTATTTCGATACGTATTTTTTTTTTAGACGGTTGGTCTTAAATGACGTTTCTTTAACCCATTTTTACCTAATTTATTCTTCGTTACTAGACAATTCATTTTAATAATATAATGTCGAAATTATTATTTTTTACTTAGGGAAGATTATTTACATGAAAATGTACAAATGGTTACAAATATAATCACAAATTGAGTAAGTAAATGTTATTGTAGAAGGCGCAAAATAAAAAAAATAGTATAAAGAACTCATTTTATAAGACTTTCTTTCGCACTTGTCAATTAAATTTTGACGCGTGCGAAAAAAACATGTCTTATAAAACACGTTCTTTAATATACTATTTACTGCCTATTGGTGTTATTTATATAGCTACCGCTCAACAAACACAAAGAAACATAATCTGATTGAGAGAAAATTCAAAATAGGTATTTAAAATAATCACTCAGTTCCAACAGCATTCAAATCTGGTATTTTAGTGCCAAATTAAACAAATAACAATTTTAATAAGTTTTTCCACATCTGTACAAAATTTTAAAAATATTTACTAACTTTAATATATCAGATATTTAATGCTAAAATAGAGTAAAACTACATTGGCATTCCGTGGGAAAGGTTTTCTCTTAACAATTCATACAATAAACGACAGATTTACTTAATAATACTATCTAACGACACTTCACATGACAGTTTATAAATGAGGCAAATAAAAATAACCATTCACCAAATACTTTTGTAGTAATTCTCTTCGAAAAGAATTAAACCAATAAATAAAATTAAAATTTATGTATATGACTAGTACTGCAAATATGATAATTCAAGACTCATTATAGCCAGCAAAATTTAATTATCTGAAGGGTTATATAACTTTAAATTATTAAAAATTTAGGATATCTATTTTTATAAATTCTTTTACTTATCGAAACTTTTGTATGAGACTGTCATAATAGTACCATCTCAAGTATTTCTTCTTCCTATTGCAGTAGAAAGTACAGCATATTTTTTATTTATTATGTTGATATAAGACGCTATTCTCACTTTATTACATTTAATAAATCAGATAAGTTTGATTGAAATAAAGTTTGGCGTGAGTGTTATCCTTAAACATTCCATGCACGCAAGTTGTAAGTTATAGCTGTGAAAGGTTTTATGTTATAACAAAAAAGTCATTCATACAATGATGGAAAAAGTGTTGTGAAGCTTTAAAATAATACTGAACAAGATCAATAGAAGACACCGGTTCAAAAAGAAGGGAGCTCCAATTTATACGGATTTTAAGTTTGTAGCCAGATATATTAAGAAAAGGATGCTTCATCGATTAATGCAAAAACGAGGCAGTTCGGATGATTTGAATTGTTGGGAAGTTGTATAAGATACAGTCATGACTCCTTCAAAAGTTCAGTGTAAAAATGCGGCAACTCCGGATAAGTTAAGTGTTTTCATTACATAATATATTTTATTTGCTGTTTCAAATCAGTGGAAAACGTCGACCACCGAAGAACAATACGACGATTCTAAATTATGATAAATTTTGTATGTGTAATAGTTTGCAAAGGAAATAATTTGACATCTATGAAAATCATATATTAAGAAGATTATTGATTTAATTACTCGTACTTTATAAAAAAATTCCTATGATATTGAATAGAAGATAGAAATATCTTTCAGTTTGTAATGTTTAAGCTAATAGTTAATATAATTCTAGAAGTTATCTGTAATTTCTTTTAATTAGTAAACTGCATAAAACAAAAGCTACACAGCTAACAATGAAATTGGTAATGAATGAAACTTACTCATTATTTACTCCTCCATGATTTTCATTCCTGCAACAAGAATAAATGCATAAGAAAAATATATGCAAATTTGAAGCCTCGAGCGGCCTCAACAAATTTAAGAGAATAAGAAATTGAAACTTGAAATACGTAACAAGCCGCACAGGATTCCGTGAAACTGGAGCCGCTAACAACTCTTTATTTCTGGAATACTATCCGTCAACTGGCACAAACTTTTATTCCTAGAAGAATAAATCATTCTCACATATAACTTACTGCTTATTTAGATTTCTAATTATTATTTGAAATAATTAAGCTACTTTATTGAAAATCAATTTAATATTTTCTTATTTTCAAATAAGAAGTCTGCGGCAGTTTTGGAAAAACAAAATAAAAATCGATATAAAACCATTTAAAATTCCTGAGTTATATAACACTTAAATCGTTTTGCACTCTTATTTAGGTTAAGAAAAGTCTTACTTTCGTAGGAAAAATCCTACTTTCTGTACTAGTGTAGGTACTACTTATATTCTGTTTGCCGTTAACAAATGTCAAGAATGTGCTACTTGTTATGTTTCATACTAAAAATTTAAATTGCAAAAGAATAATTTATTTAAATATTCTTAAATTAATTAATGGTAAAAACAACAACAAAACTGCAACACTAAAAGCCAATGTATACTTATTCAATGACAAATTAGGTTTGTGTCTTTGGCTTCGTATGTTTTGAAAAATAGCATAAAAACGAATTGGCCCAAATTTTGTGCGTTAAGTTACGCTGTTAAGATATACGTATTTAGGAAATGTGTTCTCTTTGGAAGAAATATTTTGCTTAGGAAGAAATTTGTCTTTCATTTACATTTGTCGTGCATTATATAGACACATTTATATATTTGTTTATAATGATAATTTTGTTGTCCCAATTTTGTCGGATTAAAAATTATCACCACTCATTAAAGACGTACTATTCCAACCCACCTCCCTTCCTTGCTATTCCTCAATTTAGCATGTTTATATTTTCATTTTTAGAATCACAGAAATGTTCAAACATGCAAGGTAAAATTGATATTTTTATACAAATATAAATTAATTATTTTAAATGTAGTTTACGCAATATTTTTAATAGTAATTAAAAAGTGATATTTTTTATTTTCGTAAATATATAAATAAAAAGATTGGCGCTATAAATAGAAACAACCCCCCACTCCTATGACGTAAAATTATTACAGCACGTCATTAATAACCAATAGGAAAACTGTTTGTCCGTTGCCTACGTTGTTTACCTATATAAATAGTTTATCACTTGTTAAACTGTATGAAATATTAAGTCATATTTTGCCTTTTTAAAAATATTACACAAATTTCAATAATTAATTGTAATAGTTATTTACGTAGATAGGTTTACGCCTGCGCACGAAATTTTAAACCCGACGCATAGCGGAGGCCATTTATTCGTCCAAGGGTGTAAACTTTTTTGGCCTGAGGTATGTACGTTTTACGCACTATTATATAAAAATTACGAGGCGAGGTGGCTAAGTTACAAAACAATGAGGCGTTGCGTTGCTTTGGTAATTTTCTGGTTATTTGATTTTTTTTTAATGTAAAGCTTGGTTCCTTGGCAATTTCTAAACAAATTCCTCAGGCAATTCTAAAAGAAGCTAGTGTAGCTTTAGCGGAACTGATATCATTTAAAAATACGAGTGTTGATTATATTTCCTTACGTATTTTTTACGTTTTGATTACCAGTCGCCGGACTTTTATTCTACTTTACCGCTCGCAGGATGTAATATTTCAGTTTCTGCCAAACCAACAATTTTAATGCAGTTGTGCGTAAAATATCTAATGGATATGTAGCGATATTTTCAAATTAGAGGCTATTCATAGAATAATATTTTTTAAAAAATTTAATATTTATAAGGCATATAAAATCCTTACAGCAACCCTATTAGCTCGAAAATAAAATCTTAAATTCAACCTGATATATTGATAGCGGAAATAAATGGAAAGATGTTAAAAGTTTCATATTCCAATTCAATATTAAATACTCGTATATTTTCTTTTTCGCTTGAATGTACTATCTGTTTTGGATATTTATAGAAGCTAATATACTCGTATTGCTTACATCTACTAAAATTTATAGAGCACAGATTATCTATGATATATTAGAATTATATTGAAACAATCAATTAGTTTTAGTTATATGATTCAAAATATTATTTGATAGATATTTATTACCCGTTAAACTATACAGACACACTAACACACAGAATCTGTAAAATAATGTATATATTTTTAGGGAATGTCTATAACAATATTAATTAGCATTATCAGATGTATTCCGCAATGTGATTCAAGTATAAGATCAGACAGACAGATATTGTTGTATTTTTTCACTTAATTAACATAAATAATTTGTAAATTTGTTAAATGGTCTCTGTATGTAAACGTCCGTACGGTACAAATATACCGTGATAATATATTTATTTATTTTATTTATGTCGTATTTCATACATGAATCATAATGCTTCTTTAAACCGAGTCATATATTTTTGTAACATCCTAAATTCAAGGAGTCTATAGGTACGTTCTATTGGTGTCAGAAATCTTCCTACTTCTTCTAGTAGAACATCAATGGTCGTTCTTTTGCGTCAAAAAAATCGAAATATTCCTACGGATCATTCCAACTTCAGAGTTGGAAACGTTGGTAGGAAGATATGTAGAGTAGAGATAAATTAAAATTTTACTAGCTGACTGCCGCGCGCACATTTCTGTCACATTTGTGAATGTTTAGATTAGACTGTACTCAACAAAAATATCTCCTTTACGTTTTTATGATTTAATATATTCTTATATAATTATAATCTCTGTAATATTTGCATAACAACATTTTGAAGATCCAAAATAAACATACAAAGTTATCTTTAGTTGTTAACTAACAATAACACATAACCACTGCCACTGTTCTATTGTATTTATTTTTTTACTTGACAGTTATTTGCTAGTGAGCGTTCTATTGCTTTAAGAATATTCCTATTCTAGTAGGAATATTTCTGACACCGATAGAACGTACCTTATGACATATATATTGTTTAGAAAAATAAGACTTATTTAATAAGTTTTGAAAACAAAGACAGTTTAATATTACTTTAGTTAAATATTCCTGACCGGTAGTATATAGTAACAAAAATAACCAACATTGTGTACAATTAATGAACATCAGATTTTTTTATTTTATATTGAAGTATATATATATATATATATATATATATATATATATATATATATATATATATATGTATATTACGTTACATTGTAAGACCTGTGACAAGTGAAAAATTATTTTTATTATACCATAGTATTCATTTAACTACTATTACAAATTAACAAATTCATCTAAAATCGGCGGCAAGTGTGTCCTAAAACAGTATTTTGTCATTTCTTGTTTAAAAATAATTGTTCTCTTACCTTTTGTTCTGTAATCTCACGTTTTTTTTTTCTTGACCGACTATGTAGTTTACATGCCTGATCATTAATGAAATGAGACAGTTATTTAGGCTGCAATTTTTATAATTAACTATAAAATGTTATGAAAATGTAAATTATTGGAATAATTTGACAAATATTTATATTGCTTTGGTGAATGGCTTTTAGATTAGAGAAATATGATGCTTAACCTTACGTTTGACGTGACATATAATTATCTATATGTGAGTAGTAAATGTTGCGTACGAATTTGTTTATACATTTTTTATTATGTTTTTGGTTTCTTCGCAATCTTAAAGATATTTCAAAATTTTTGAGGGACACATGTTCCTATATCACTAAAGAAGAACAAATGTAATTAGTGCACACAATGAGTCACAGAATTACAGCAGTTGTTTCTGTGAGACAGATCACGGAGCTCGTAAATCCGTAATATGATTATTTTTACCTATGAAATGAGAAAATTGAATTATGAGTTTTCTGATTAAATCGAAGAACAATATAATTTCTATTCTGTGTATAATTCAATTAATTACGTTTTTTTTTTCTTTACTTACTTCAAGAAAGTTACCTAATTTACTGCTTTTTTTAAAGGTTTTAAATTAAATGTTCCAGGAAATTAGTTGAAATTTGAATGTTAGTATTCACAAGATTAAATGTTAACTTGGAGACCCTGCAATTCAGACAAGATGAATTGAAAAATCGGTTTTAGGTGATAAAAATCTTCTGTGCTCGTCACATATATCTCGAACACAAGTTTCACGAATTCTGATTGATGGATGTTTGTCATGTAACCTTTGAAACCCCACACAGGAACAATTTAATTCAAGCCCACATCCTTGCAGATTTTATTCCAATTATTTTGTTATTATTATAATCTCTTTAATTCTCGTTTCAACTTTTAGAGTATTGCGATTATTGTTATTAATACTTTTTATATGGGGTCTCGTGGCCGCGTGCATGAGTGTCAGGTCGCGAATCTGGGGAACCGGGTTCGATCCCGACCGACGCCAAATATTTCTAATTTTAAATGGCACAAAATTAACCCCTGTGGTGCACTCTCCACGCCAGCAATGAGTGCCCGTGAGGTGACGCCTGGTAAGCGCCCGCACGGTGCAAATATTTCATCATTACCGATATCTGTGTATAAAGCAGATTGGCACACCCAGCAATGGGTATTAAGCCGTGATGATATATTTATTTATTTTATTTATTTAATACTTTTTATATTTATTAAATTTTATTAATAAGACCATTCCATTCTTTTCTGTTTTTTGCTTTCATCTTTTCATCTTGACAGCTAATGTTGTTTTTAGATTTAAATTTAGTAATTTGTTTTCTCTATACATGCACTGAATGATTTATAACGAGTGTAACGAATAGCTTATTCCTTAATTCATTTTGAGTAAAAAATGTTATAGAAACCTAAGTTTTTTATCTTTTAGTTCCTAAAATACAAGAAGACAAAATTCTATGTTTTGCATATGTATAACAATTAATTTGATTAAAATCAAGTTGTAATTGAACAAAAATATGTAAATAAATATGATATGGGCAATAAAACACAAAATAACACTAATACCGAAAATAAACAAATATGACGAAATAAGAAACAGAAAAATTCTAAGAGCTTGTAGTGGTTATATTAGTATTACCATTAGAAAATTTAAACGTAAAACAATATGTATCTGCATAATAATATTTATCTTTATAGACACAATAATTAAGGTGCTACTGCCAATTTCGGATACAAAAGATATACCTGAATAACTTGAATGAAACAGATTGTCGGTACTCTATGGAACATTCTGAGAAAAATTAAATAGTGAAAAATTTTATGTTGTCCACATCCTAATTACAAGAATCCAAATTCTTATTACCTTCATAAAATACCCTTAATTTTTACCCCTTTATCATTTGTAATTCTGTTAGTTCTAAATCTGTGATTTATTTATTTTGTGGATAACTAACACTCTTTTTCGAGCTTACCGTTTGTTTTTAAAGACGTTACTTAAGAACTCATTAGATGCAACTATAAAATTCTAAAATTATAAGTCCCATTTGTTAAAGACATAGATGGAATATTTGCCAAGTTTCCGTAAAAGAAATTAATGGATACAACTTTAATATAATTTATGAATGATCATCTATCTAGTGTTTTATGTAAAATGCAATTATATATCCTCTTTTACCCTTTCTTATTTTACTTTGTGTTGTGTTGACATGTACAAATATTTGCAGATTACTAAGTTTTACAAGTGCTTGTTAACATTTTTTTGTCTGTATTCATTCGCTTGAAACAAATGATACAGGAATTTGTCAAGCTTTTGAATCAAATTTTCGTGAATTCCTGAACCATGAACTTATGTATGTAGGAATATTCCCGGTTAGCATACAAATTTCACAGGATATTTAATTTTATTCATTTAGTGGTTAACCTGAACCAGCGTTCGTCACTTCTTATTATTAATATTTATAAAGATGAATTCCATTATAATTAAAGCTTGAATTATGTCAGAATATCTGAAGCGTTAATTCCGCTTGGGCGCAAAATCCGTTATTTTTATTGCTTCTGGGCATCCTCCGTACTGACATGTAAATTGTTGAAATTGTAAATGTTCATAAGAGAAATTCTTTTATTTATAGTATTTTGGTAACGTGCAATATGTTTTTCAAAAGAATTTCATGGTTTTTGTAGTAACTAGTAACACCATAATTTGAGGATTACATTAATATTATTAAAAACAAGAGACGTGATTCATATTTTTTAGAAATTTATTTTATATGTTCAAAGTAATTCCCTTGAACAAGCATACACTTAATTATTCTTTCTATATTTTCTTCTACTTCGTAGAAACCTCTAACCTCCTAACCAATCTTCTTTCCGAGTGCTTTCGAACTAATTACTGCTAAACTTAAAAAACTGTGGAAGTTGTCACAATATATTTCCGGTGGCAACCTAATTTATTCGAAAATACCCACAATTAGATTATATGAACTCATCATTCACAAAAGGTCCTTTGTATTATGTGATCAATACGCAATGTCCATTAAATTTATATATATATATATATATATATATATATATATATATATATATATATATATAAAATTTATTTATTAAGAAAATCATTTTCATAAAACGCACAAATAAGATAATTTATGCACGGCTACATCAATATATTAATTGGATATTAAACAAAAACTAAATGAAAATCAACCTTTATATAATATCGATGGCTGTGAAAACTAAAATACAACCATGTTCAATAACTTAGAACCAGTTCTTTCAACTGCGCGGAAATTATTATGTCCGAGTTGCTAAGCCGTGGCTTAATAGATGAAATATAACCACGTTTCGCTTAACATTGGGTGAGAAGTTGGTAGACTTATTTTAAGATTTATATCTTTTTTGTCAGAGTGACAGTACAATGTCAAAATTTATGATATACGAGCCCAAACTTATATTAATTCGGTCGGTTAACATTTTCAGTATACATATAAAACCTACTTAGAAGGTGATAAATTTCTACAAATTTCTTTCGACTAGTTTAAAATATAGATTTTAAACTTAAAACACTAAATTTGTTATTCAAGTATTCCGCCATTTAATATGTGGTTACATAGTTTTTATTAGTAATACCAGCTTTAATTCCATTAGACATTAAATACCTAAGTCCTGCACGTTTTGCTGTGAGTATTGTCTCATATGCCTTGCAAGGTAGATTTTATTAAAAATCCACTGAATTTTACGAAGTTGCTTTTCATTGTGCCAAAAGTAAAGGGACTCGGTAGAAGCTAAATCTGGACTAGTAGATGACCTTTAAAATACCGGTCGAATTATTATCACCAGTCATTGGGCTCACAGTTTTTTAAAAGTTTTAAGTCTATATTTAAAATAGTCGGAAGAATTTTGTTGAATTTTCTAACCATTTGTATAGATTTTATAATTTGTTGAAAATGTAAACCGGCCCAACTAATATGAATTTGGGCTCGCAGTAGTAGAAAAGAGATCGCAGATGGTCGTTACAGAGAAAACTTTCTTGCCTTGAAGTCCATTTCCACAACTTGATCCCCAAGTCATCAATCGTAAGCATATGTTTCAAATCGCCAGGGGCCCGATTCTTGAAATTTTTCGCATACGTAACTGGGAGAAATGCGCATGCGAACTGCATATTGGTATTCTTGAAAAGATATCGTGTGGTCGTAGGCGAATATTCCGTGCGCAATTACATCGAATGAGTATGAATAACTTCAAAGTATCATTCGCACACGAAACTGTGTCTGTCACTGTTACTTGTGTTTGGTGTATTAGTACTTAGATGATATAAATCAAATTATGTTTTTTATATAATTCCGGGTACGTTACAAATCTAGAATCTCCATACACTTGAGTATCGTTATAATATTCTACAAATGTGTGCTCTTGCATTCATAGAACGATGCAATGGATTGTTGGAAAGGAATTTTAGGTGCCTCTTAACAAGCCTTGCATTCCAAATCTGAAATGGTTAGCAAAATTAGAGTATTATAACACGCATATTATTATTGCCATGTTATGTACGTACATACAGTAAACTAAGATAAATAATACCTACTATATCAAATATAATATGTATATATAATAAATTTTGAATATTAAAATTACAACACTTATGGTTTATGACAGCGTCGTTGACAGCTACGGTTGACAGCTTTAGATGACAGGTTGACAGTGAAAGTCAAAAAACAATTATATGATAATTCGCGTGGTACAAATGTTTCGTTTAGATTGGCTGCTATAAATTACGTTCGCTTGCTTTCGAGAATCGTATGCGAAGACTTCGGCTGAGTTTCCTTTGGTATTCAAGAATACCACACATACGTACAGTACTGTTCGTGCACGAAACTAACCACACGAATTTTGTCGCATGCGGAAAATTTCGCATGATTTCAAGAATAGGGCCCCAGGGGAGAAGAAAATGATGATATATTGTCGGGTGAAATCGGATGATTTCTGAAGTATTCATACAAATCAAAACTGACAACTGACAATATTGTAATATAATCTTAATTTTTTCAATTTTGTTATTTATTAAAATTTAAAAATATTTAAATAGTTATTTAGCAATAATAAACCAATTGAGTACATATGACATTAGTATAATGGATGAAATATATATCTTACTATGGTCTAAAGCAATATTTTGCAATAATTGTCGGCAATCTTAGAAACGCCGTCTTTACAATAGCAAAATACACAATATAATACGAAGAACTAAACCCTCAATAAAGCACAAACTAGCAACGTCAGTGGCAAAAATTACTTTATTCACCGCATACCACATAAATGAAAGAATGGCATGTATATTCAAATAATTCAAATATTTTAAAATGACACTCGTTCGCGCTGTTCGGTTACAATATTGTTTCTATTTAATTTTATGCCCTTGATAGGTCGGAGATAGCGTATATCCCTCTGGAACAACTACGATAAATGAGATAGCGAATGAAAGTCTCATATATACCACGTGTGTACAACAAATATGCTAGATAAAAGTTTAGTAATACTTGCAAAAGATATCGATTGGTGGGGAGGGGGGGGGGGGTTGAATCAACTCGAAGATGCAGACTATATACGCTGAGTTAGCTGACCATGATATTTATGAAGAGTTGTCATATCTTAAAATCCATTTACAATAGGGAGTGAATTTTTTGAACTAACTCGCGGGCAGAAACAGGTCGTTTTATTGATTTTGCTCGAAAATTATCCACATTGGACCAATAGAATAACATCTCTGTTTGCGGGTTAGTTCAAAATTCTGTCGCTATCGTAAATGGCCTGTACTATTTATACACCGGGATTTAAACTCTATACGTGAACCTGTTGTACGTACTCTTTTCTTTTCCTCTCCATAAGGCACATTTCTTTATTCATATCCGAAAACATCTTGCATATATATATATATATATATATATATATATATATATATATATATATATATATATATATATATATATATATATATATATATATATTCATTTTATTTTGTCCACTATTGCTATATCTCGAGAACTGTAAGAGCTACAAGGTCGGTTAAATTATCAAACAATTAATGTATCATAAGACTATTTAAATAAGCAAAACATTTTTTTAAAATTTAGGATGCAACCTTCTTATTTTAAATGGGACACTCTATATATTTTTATACATTACGAATTCAACGATATGCTTGAACTGAATTTGTATTGAAGAAATAAATTACAAAAAAGTACGAGAAAATTATGAATAATTAACCTGCTAAGCCACGATGTCAGGCAGGCTGTGAAAACATTTGAGATAATATTGAGTAATAGTGAAATGTTAAAATAGTAGGTTATTTTATAAAATTATGTACTTGTTTACCTGATATGGTAAAAGATTCATAATTTTCTCTTACGTTTTTGTAATTTATTTCTTCAATAAAAATTCCCTTTAAGCATATCTTTGAATTCGTAATTTTAAAGGATTCCAAATATATAAAAATATATAGGGTGTCCCATTTAAAATAAATTCTGTATTTTGGGAACCACTTGTTTCGCTCATTTTAATAGTCTTATGATAAAGAAATTGTTTACTAATTTAACCGACCTCGTAGCCCTTATATTCCTCGAGGTAGCAATAGTGGATAACGTAAAATGAACACCTTGCATATACAGAGTGTCCCATTTAAGGTACGAATGCATTGGGATCTCGAGAACCGTAAGTGCTACGAGGTTGGTTAAATTAGACAAAATTTGCCCCATTAGGAGACCATTTTAATGATATTTTGTTATTTGCGAAAAAATGCATAGGTCACTAGATATAGGCGAAAATGTAAATTTTGCAGTTTTTTATTTTTGCAAATAACTCCGAAGTGTGAAATTATACTGGATTTTGCTTTGCACATCTTTAGGGCACTTTTTTATGTTCTTTCGACTGGCGATGCTCAATTGTTTTTATCAATGTTGGTTTTCGAGGATTGATGTCAAAGTTTTAATTTTTATATGGACGCCATATTGGAAAGTTACGCCATTGAAAAGAGATTTTTTTTAGCTTTACAATGATATAAAATAGTAATAATTTATTTTTATAATTAACAAAGAAATTGACAAAAAATGTTATTAATACTAAAATTTAATTGAAAAAAGTAAATCGAAGGCTGCTGTTTAAGAAAATAACTATTTAATAAACAAATAATGTTAAAAATACAAAAATAATATACAAAAACTTTACAATAAATTTTCTATTAACCCACTATTTCGTTCTACGCACTACTGCGCCTTTCGTTCTGTTCCTTCTGTAACTTTTCTCAGCATTCATGGCCTAATTTGATTTATAATTCTTACTGTGGCATTTCTTAATTCATTTTCATTCTGATATAAAAAGTTTATTTTTTAAGTGTCCCCATAAAAAAATCTAAAGGTGTTAAATCTGAAGATCTAGCAGGACACTTAATTTCGCTGTTGGTCCCTACTCATTGTCCTCCAAATCTAATATTTAAATATTGTACTGTAAATTTTAGTATCAATAACATTTTTTGTTAATTTCTCTGTTAATTATAAAAATAAATTATTACTATTTTATATCATTATAAAGCTTAAAAAATTCTCTTTTCAATGGCGTAACTTTCCAATATGGCATCCATATAAAAATTAAAACTTTGACATCAATCCCCGAAAACCAACATTGATAAAAAAATTGAGCATCGCCAGTCGAAAGAACATAAAAAAGTGCCCTAAAGATGTGCAAACCAAAATACAGTATAATTTCACACTTCGGAGTTATTTGCAAAAATAAAAAACTGCAAAATTCTTTTTCGCCTAGATCTAGTGACCTATGCATTTTTTCGCAAATAACAAAATACCAATGAAATGGTCTCCTAATGGGGCAACTTTTGTCTAATTTAACCAACCTCGTAGCTCTTACGGTTCTCGAGATCCCAATGCATTCGTACCTTAAATGGGACACTCTGTACATATATTACATAATATGTATTCAGAGGAAATATGACAAAAAGATGTATAAGTATAAAAAATAAGTTTCACCATGCAAGAGCTGACACAATTAAAAAAATAAACTGTTTGTCAATAGTTCTCAATAAATAGAGTATTCCATAACTTTTTTATTTGTCGTTTTGAAATGTAAATGTTTAATTTAATGCTTCCAATTTATTTGAGAGAAATATATTTGAAGTTCACAATTTCCCGCAGTTTAGAATATTTTATTTTTCTGTCTTAAAAATATCTATTTTGAAGATTATACACTAAAGTGTATTGCGGATAATAAAATGCAAATTTAGATAATATAATTCTTAAAAATCTGAGATCTTGTATTGAAGTAAGTATTCTTTTTGTAGTAGGATTGCAATGTTACATAATAATATATTTATGAAACATTTAACCTGCTTCAAAATACCTCACACGAAACTTTATATCTCCGAGATAAGATGTAAGTAAATATCATGTATGAATATTCATACAAATGTTATTTTAGTTCCGTACTTAGTTTGGAATTTTCATTTGTATGCGTATTATAATTTAGAAGTTTAAAGTTTAACTTCGTGCATCTACTGCACTACTCTTTGAAGTTACTGCATGTAACGTCATAGTGACTTTATTTTGGAAAATTTGAAAAGTTTACAACCGTTAGTTATTCATGAATTAAGACACATAACTAAATAAATCGTATAAATGTATGCTGATAAAACATATATCTCCGCCCCAGGTAACATATACATTCTTAATTATTTACAAAGATACTCGTATATACATGATGCAATAATTAATTGGTCTGTGTCTATTATTTCATATTCGATTTCTAAGATATAAGTTATGTGTATTGCCAAATGCACACTGTTCCTAAAATTGTGATGAAAATGGCACAAAAATTATTTTGTCTAAAATAAATAATTTAAATTTTTTTCTTTTCGGTTTATCTAATACGAAATTAGAAGAAACTGCTACTAACGTGTCTGCGTTACGGTTAAATGAAAATTCACATAAATCGTAAATAAAGTGCCAATTGAACTTATCATGTATAAGGTCCTTCAAGACAATTGGCCCGATCGACGCGTTTAAATAGAATTGATATTCCCAAGTTCATATGTGTGAATGTAGATTAAACAATTTTTAACTTGTTATAAACACTTCCAAAAACTTCTTGATCTTTTACATAGGTAGAATAACTTTAAAATTTCTATTTACAAATAGCTGTGTATGACTAACATTAATATATTTTTCCAACAATCGTACGTAAAGTACATGCTTTGCATATTTGGTTAACATGTTTTATAATTATTTATTATTAAAAGATTGATTACTAGCCTAATTCATAAGGACATTAACATTTCTTTTGATAAAGAGTTCTAACCTAACCTAATTTTTATTATAATTATTAACCCTCCGACGGGCGCGCCCGCGGCAAATTGCCCCAATTATTACTTTCAGCATCACTGATATTGTGAAAGTTATGTGCACATGCATTATAGTATTCGTTAAACATAACATATGTCGCCGCCTGCTGTCTGTGTCCCGTTCCTGTTCATTACAGTTCAGTTACTGTAGAGATTTCTTTAGAGAAATGACACATTTGCACTTTGCAGTATGTTTACCGCTACGCGCGTCTTCTGATGTAAGTTTTCGTTGAATTTTCAACTTATTTTAAGCATTTCCTCACGTTTCGTTATTTTATTTATATTTTTCTAACCATGTCATATATTTTCATAACTATTTTGATTTTAGCACTTTGCAAATAGTGTAGCATAGCCTACTTAGAACATGGTAACTATTTTTTTACAACAGAACAAAATCAATATGCACAGAATGTAGTGAATATGTGAGCAAGGAACAGAGTGTCACAATAAAAAAAATGTGTTAGGTGTGGAGCCTAGCAACAATAAAAATATATAAAAGTATTAAATTTATCCCATAATGTAACTCGTCTAGAGCAACAATATTTTTTAATATTTTTTTTTAATCTAGTTTTTGAGTTAAAATTCTTTAAATATTTGTTTAAAATTTGGTTACCCGTCTATGGTCAGATCGCTGCTGCCCTCTGCTGTACGAATTTAAGTTCGATTCACACGGCACAAAAATTGTCGCCTGGTGTTTGCTATCTTGTAGACTCAGTAATTAATAAACGATCAGCGGAAAACATATTTATTAATAAATTCGTAATAGTACAATATTTAAAATAAAGTAATTTAAATTTTGGATAACTATATTATAAAATTGTGTATTAAAACAGACTTCGAAACATCTGTGAATAGTGAAAGAGCATAGTTATGAGGTTATGAGATGATTTATCGTTTATCGTCGACAAATCACAATAGTTTAAATTCGTTATTCAAAAATGGAAGTACAAACTCGTGTCCTGTTAAACGAGGTATATGAGTACCAATTAGTCGTCAATTTATTATTACCGCCCAAACGTATTTTAATAAAAAAAAATTGAGTATGAGGATTTTCGTCTGCCGTGGTGTGTATTGTGCACTAAATACACTGTCTTTAGTAAACCCAGCCTCATCAGTGAACAATACTAGCGATTCGCAAAAATTTAAGTTGCTATGTACTAAGATATTAAACTTTTTGCACATGGTGTGGATATAATTGTTGCTTTTTAAAAAAAATTTCATACGTGACACTCCGTACTGTGATAAGATGTACAAGATTTACAAATATGCGAATATTACGAACAGAATTTGGAAAACGCTCCGTCTAAATGCGTTGGCAACTGCATGGCGATATCATTACGTCAACAACAAAGTAAAATGTAGTACAGAAACGAATAAATAAATAAACCATAGGTAAGTAATTACATTGTCTGTGTACTCGCTAATCGTAAACGTGAGCATTTTCACATAATTTTTCCTTACAAACAAGTTCATTACTTCATTACATATCCAAATTTAATTGCAACAAATGACAGGACTGTTATTTGTCAAAACAAAATTTTCTTAGCTGTTGCTACTACATTAAGTTATTAGAAAAATATGTAGAGCGACTCGTCAATTTACGAAATAGTAAAAATGCTAAAAAAATATGCGGTTTCGAGAAAAAGTCATAAAGAAATATTGTTATATTACTGGTTAAATTTATTGTACTTATTGCTTTTACACCCTGTATATATATATATATATATATATATATATATATATATATATATATATATATATATATATATATCCATTATGTAATAAGATACCTTTAAAAATCTATATTTAATAAGTATATTTTTTTCCAACTTTAGAGACAATACATGCAAAATCCTAAATGCGGTGTAAATGCCGCGGCGCCACTGTTCCTGTAATTCTAAAAAGCGCGCCCTCCGGAGGGTTAAATGTACAACTTGTTCAATTCTAGAAGACTAATCCATCAGTCATTAAGATTTTTTTATTTTTTATTAATATTTCGGTTGTAAGAAAAAAGTATTCAACACGTGTGTAAAATAGTGATTTTGTCTCGTGTTATAGGTAATTTACGCATTCGGTTCGTACTGTCGTATTCGACTAAAATCATTAACTTTACACACTTGTTACATGAATAATTATTTCACGTTTCAGATTTTTACAGGCACCTTTGGGTAGGTATATTTTAAAATTTATACTAGTACATATGTCAAGCGTAAATAATGTTCCTGTATACATCATCCTAGCGTTTATCACTACTGTTGCAGAGTCCACATGACATTACATTTTGACGCGACAGAAAATATATAGCAGCTGGGTTTTGTACAGTTGAAATGATAGAACGACCACCGACGCAGATCATATCGCGTAGTCGACAAGCACTATGAAATAGCCGTTATCAAAATATGAGGATATCTAAACAGCCGCAAAATTGAAAACGATACAACTACGATCAAAATTTTGGTGTGATATTTAGAGTAAGTTCGGATAGATTCAATTAGATAAAAAAGTAGTTTTCGTTAATTTAATATTTAATTTAACACTCAGCAATTAAATTATTACAATAGGTACACAAGTATATTTCAAAAGCACAGTTCTTTGATGCTACGGCTATTCGATGAAGCGAATGTCACTTGCACAACACACAACACGTATTCCCCAACACTTAACCATCTTTAATATACTTTACGAAATAAAATACTCATATTTAAACCAAATCGAAATCGAAACTATATTAATTAAACTAACTAAAACTTTCCAAAGTTTGCATTGAGTATTTCTTAATATTATATTCCGCGAAAACAAGTATTAGTAGTTACGTGCAATTCATAGGCGTGTATTTTTCCGTCTATCTGTCATATATCTGTTAATAACATTATCGACAACAGTCTTTTTCAAAACTCGTATTAGTGTATTTCGATATTTACTTGATGAGTTACAAAAATAATTTTAATACCTTAATTAACGAGTTTTTTTACGTAAAGTTACCACCCGAAATGAATTCAACGACGAACACAAATTTATTGTCGCAGCGTATTTTCGATCAGGAGTACTCAACGAATAGTTATTTGTATATCAAGGCCGCGAAATCACCCTTTGTACCGAGAGAAAAAACAATCTCGAGGCCGCTAAAGGATTTCGCAGACAAGGTGTACACAATATTTTTTGTGCAACCGTAAAAAATATGTAATTACAAATTTTATTAATTTTAAACAGCTTCATTGTAAATAGAAAGATAGCTGTCAAGGTGGCTATGGGATTAACATTTGATAAACAAAACCATGCAATTGTCAAGTGTCAAAGTGATTGTTTACATAATTTCGCGGCCGCTACCATGACAACGGCCGCAAAATTCATTTCGCGGCCGCTGCCATAACGACAGTCGCGAAATTTAATTTCGCAGCCTGTATTGCGGCTGCGAAATGCTAATTTCGCGTCCGGTCGCACAAAAAATAATGAATGGGTATATTCGTATGAAAGTTATTTGAAGCAATTTCAAGGACATTAAAATTACAAAAATAAAAATTATTTATAATAAAATCTCGCAAGCCCATGAATATAGATACCAAACTTTTCATTCCTAAAAGTCTACCTTTGATGCCTATAACTAAAGTTGCGGGTCACGTTACAATCATATGGTTTTGATTACTCTGTATATTATTATATGCTAGTTACCAAACCTAGTTCCATGTGGGCGCAATTTAAAATTTATAGCCAAAAGTTTTGTTGATGAGGTTTCCAAATTATAAAGAGATGCCACTGACTACAAATGTAAAGGCACACTTTTCGCTGGTCTCAATATAAGAATAGCATTGTAGCCAAAATAATTTTCGTCGTTTCTTGATGTATTTTGTGTTTTTAATTTAGTGTTTTTTTATTTATTTCAGTAGAGTTTAGTTTAAAGTTTTTCATAGTTGTAGGTTGTATTTCACTTAATTTGCGTATTAATTTCAAAATTAACAGTGATAGGGGCCTATTCTGTATATCAGTGCTTAATATTTAACCTCTGGTTAATTTTTTTAACAAATCAAGTATGTTCACATATAATAAAAAAAGGATTTTTAGTTGTCAAATCAATAACTATTGGATAAAAATTTTAACCAGTGTTTAAAAATTAACCGCCGAGTTAAAGAATAGGGCCCATATATCGACATAATATCCGCGGTTTAGGTTAGTTAGCCTGTTCCTTATCTTGGAGCTATTAGTAGGTATTTCAATCTTTTCCTTGGTCGGCCGGTTCTTCCTCTTCCTTTTTCTTTGTAGTGTAATATCTGGTATGGTATTCTGTTCGACGTGGTTTTTACCTTCCGTCACCTTTAGGTAAGGAAGGTATTGTCTTTGGTCAAAAAATTCGGTGGTGAGTTTTTGATGGATAAGCACGTTTTAGGGTCCCTTGAATACGATTTTACTATTTTTACGATGATGTCTGTATGTGTGTATGTGTGTGTGTGTGTGTGTGGATGTGTGCGTGTGTGTAACAAAATTTTCGTCTACGATAACTCTAATACTACAATTCCAAAAATTATAATTCTTTCGTATTCCTCTTCGTTTCATCCATATGAAGAGCTGATTAGATTTTGGTTATAATAGGTCAACCGGAAGTACCCTCATTTGCAGATTTTAACAGTTTTACTTTAAAAAAAGCATGTTAAATATAATTTTTTCACATTTAATATTATTATAAATATTAAAGAACATTGTATTCTCTATATGATTTGACTGCATTTTATACTTCATATTAAATGGATATAGAGTTATAAAATTATAAAGGAATTAAATTTCTTAAATTAGCCAGCTATGCTAGAAACAGCTACTATATTAAGAAAATTATGATTGAAAGATGTCAGTGTCAAGTGCAATGACATATTCGTAGTATATTTGTGTTAGGATCTTTTTGCTCGAAATTTTCTGTATGAAATTTGCATAAAATACATACAACTGTCGAAAGGTAATGTACATACAATAAATTTATAATCTTTTGCAAAGAACTTTATGTATGGATTTTATAGAAAATACATACGCATTTACGAAAATTCTACTGGTAGATACCGCATCTACCGACTGTGTTCGAAAACACGAGTGGTAAAAAGTTACCGTATTCGAAAATTGTTCAATATCTACCAAATCCATCTACTGCATTCATGAATAATCTAATCTCAAAAAAAGATAGTGCTGCAAAGCGAAGCGGTCGCGGTAAAAGTGGAAATGTGTTCGAAGTAGGACTCTGCTCATTTTGTTAACTAAGTTAAATTTCTAACCTGTTTTAAAATTTCAAATTTTTTCATAGGTTATGGATCTACCTTGTTTACCACTTGCGTTCTTATAATATCGATTCCGGTAGCTATAAACTGATAAAAGCTGTTTACCGGTAACAGTTCACCGGTAGAATTTTCGTAAATACCTTATATAACTGACGGAAGGTAATGTGCTGGCCACATCAGATTTTTTTTAATTCTTCTCTGTATGTGTCTAATGTCTGTACTAAATTTGCTAAATTTTATTTTTATCTAATTGATTCGTTAGTTTGTCGATCTAACAATGTATATTTGCTTAGTGGTCTGAGATGCTAAATTTCCGCTGCTTTAATTTGTTTTCTTTGTTAGCTCATGGCTCAGAAGTATAAAGAAGAGTGGGGTACAGCCATTACTTTAAATAATTTATGAACAGTTTCTATGTTTACTTTTCTGATTAATGTTCTTTTGATTGTCCTTGTTAATTGTTGATATTTACTAATGATTATGTTTACATCTCTTCCTGTTGTCACCAACGTTACAACCCACGTAATTAAAATTCTTTATTTGTTATATCGTTTTATTTTCTGTGATAAACGGTACATATTATCCCAGTGAATGAAAAGTTGTTTCAAATTAATTTTTACTTTCAAAAAGTCCTCATTTAACGTAATAACAATAGCGTATATGTAGATATTTAGATAATAAGATATGACGTTTTCGTCAAAAATCTGATATTTTGTTTCATTTGTTTTTTTTTTTTATTATCAAGGCTATCTGATTTTTGACGAAAGTCTAGTGCTACAAATATTCTATTGCATATAGATAAAGACATTTTAAAGGTAAATTTTAATGTAGAACAACTTTTCATTCCTGTACTTTTGCTTTAAATATACAAGAGAAACAATTTCGCGCATTTTTAAAATCCTATGTTAAACTCCTATGTTTCGCGTTTCGTTGCACAACCTGTATAATATATACCTACCGTTAAAAATAAAATAATTATTCTCACTTTTAGTAGTTTTTTACCATGATACTGTAATGACATGAACCTATAATAAATAAATTTTTTCTAATATACTTATTAATTTTAATTGGAACAAAAAATTATTTCTTATTTGTGTGTGTGTGCGCGCGGGTGCGGGTGCGTGCGCGTGCGCCTGCGCGTATGCTTGCGTGTCCGTGTATGTGTGACAAAATTTTCTAATGCGATAACTCTAATACTACAATTCTAAAAATTATAATTCTTTCGTATTCCTCTAGTTAAACTAGCACCAATTAACTGACACCTCTAATCAGTACAGTGGCGTAGCAAGGAGACGGGTATTAGGGGTTAAACATTTCCATGTGTCGACATGGTGGCTGAGCGGCTTAGCGCATATCTCCTATCTCCCAGTGAAGTCACCCGAACCATGTTCCGTGCGTTCGATACCCTTCGACCGACAATGTGTGATTTGTCGTAAAAAAAATACAGCTACTTGTATGTGTCATACTCGGATGCTATAATCTGACTACTTTAACATACGGGCAGTACGGCAGTGGTAAAACACTGCAGCTCGGTGAGTCCGTTTGAAGGGTAAACGGCAACAGTTGTATACAAGCCCTACATAAGGAGAACCTCTCCATGTCCCATAAAAAGAATATTCAAGTGGTAAAGAAAAAGAAGAAGATATACATAATATATTTGCTGTCATTTTTCATTTTTATTAAACTTATCACTTAATTAATATATTGTACTTATTTTTATAAATGATACTCCTCTGATTTTATTCCTAGTTTTTGCTTCTCAACCCCCTCAAAAAATTTCTGACGTCTCTCTGAAATGTTGAAACACATATAATTCAAAGCAGTTAGGGGCAAACTTGTGACTTATGTTGTTTCATTGAGCTTGTAACAAATCAAGATAGTGTCTTTTAGTATACCGAGACAGTTTGAACTAAGATGTGTATTATAATAAGATTTTGAATACCACCAATACACCGAAGTATTATCTATTATATCTTTCTCAAATGTAACAATAGTAACTATCAGTGCAATGCTGCAAAAACATTTGAGAATAATAGAAAACTTTTAATTGATGGAAACTTCAATGTACAATTGAATTCTTTGAATAACAGTGATTATGAAAACAAATAAAACTGGAATAATGATCAGAAAATCCTAATTTATATTGAAATTTATGTAAACGTATCTTTTTAGCTGTTAGTAAAAATTATGGTTGACGCATTATCCACTTCAATATTTGAACAAGGAAAAAATAATGTTAAATGTCCTTTTGTTAGATATAAAATTTATAAGATGGATTCCATTGCACTTTTCTTCCATTATTTCCATGTCAAAAAATGATTTTTCTGAACGGCATATAAAGAAGACGACTGCTGTTTTATTGGTTTTAGTGCAGTAAACCTATACACATTTTCTTGTGTACTTGTTCTTTTCGATATAGAATCGTCACTTCCGTTTCATGTTTTGCTACTGTAATAAAAATATAAAACTTTTCTCTATATTTGTCAGTATTGCCAGGAATTCACACAAAATTTGCTCCTGAAGAATGAAGTGGTACTAAAAGTTCATATCCCACTATACTTTTTATGCTGTAAATAAAAATTTCGAATATTCATAACTAAATATATCAAGACATATTACCCATTGCTGAGTGTGCTAATCTGCTTTGTACACAGATTTCGGTAATGATGATGAATATTTATAAAATTGTGTAAAATCGGCTCCGGAAATATTTTTGGGGGGAAAAAATTTATATGTCTAATATATCACATGCAATTTAAATATTTTCTATTTAAAAAAAAATCTATCAAATTTCAGCATAGGACATGCTACACCAACAACCCCTATTTTTAACAAATAATTAATTTAATTAATAAAAATGAGGTGTTCTAATTAAAAAAAATGAGTTTTTTGTTTTGTGAACTTCACCTTTACGTTGACGTCAAAATTACAATGATTAAAAATTGTCGAATATTAATTAATATTACGGTAAACAAAAGCTTCCTTTAAAAAACTGTTTTTGCTGGTTTTAGAAATTCGTTTCAATTCTCAAGATTAAAGTGATAAAACAGTGGCCGTTTTTAAAAAAAATCTAAAAAGTTTAATAACACCGGATGTGGTTGCTCATGAGTAAATTTTTTTATGGTTTCATATATAAAATTTTCTACTAACTTCAACGGTAAAATAAAAATATAGCATTTTATTTAAAATAAGAGAGGGTCTACTTCCGGTTAAACCGAAAGTGCTACTGTTTCGAAAATATTTTAGCTAAAACAAGCATGTCAAAAACCCCTAGATACCAAATTTCGTAAAATAATAGTGAATAGTTTTTAAAATAACTATAGCGTAAGCTCGTCCTGGGAAACCTGTATACCGGGTAGCGCTGAAAATCCGTTACATAGGCACTTAACATAGTAAAATAGTTTTCCTTGCGCGTTGCCCCCAAATTACTTCAGAAAAAATTCTTCAAATAAAAGTTGTAGAGCATAAAATTCTACTTATAAATTAGTAAACAAAATTCATTTCGTATGTTTAGTAATTATAGAAATAATACATGATAATTTTGAAAATATTAGTTTTAGCCGTGGAATTAAAACAAAAAGACAAACATATGACTGTTTTACATGTCAAATAGGTATTGAGACTATTTTAGATAGATAAAAATATTTTACATTTGTTATGCTTCTCGTTTTAGTTCAATGGGTTTCACTATTTTTGACGTGATTTTAGTCATTTTTTTATCAAATTTCTGCCGTTACAAAGCATGCAAAATTAATTTTTCTTATTGATTCAAATGGAGAATTTCATAATCTGTACAACTTTTACTCGATATATTTTTTTCTAAAATAATTTGGGAAGCAACAGGCGAGGAAAAACTGTTGTCCCATGTTAAATACCTAAGTAACGCATTTCGAGCGCCATCCGATATATTATAACATTTTGAAAGTGTTGATTGTCGTGTACGGACTAATCTGGAAAATTTATAAAAATGAAAATTATTAAATTATACGAATATTTACAGACTTTGTTGTTTAATTCCTAAAACTACTCGTAAATATAACTTAATTTTTTAATATTGTGATTTGGACATAAAAATAGTACTTGCTAGAATTAAATGCACTGCTATCATACTGTTTGCAAGTGAACTACATAAAAAATTCTACGGAAGGAAAAGTGCATTATCGACTGTATACAATATACAAACATCGAGCTAATTTATATTCTCAAAGAATCGAAAAGATTGCTGTTCCATTCCAGATATTTAATGAAACAACCTTTTGTAGTGAACCCAAGCTTTGTATTCACATTTCAATCCAGTATATTTATTCAAACAAGTGGTTCATTCTTCAAGTTGGAACAGAGGCATCTGTGTTCCGGGCAGACCAATATTAACAATATTCGCTTTTCCTAGCTAGACGTATTTACATTTATCTAACATGAAACATATAGAATTATAAACTCTGAAACATTTTCGGGATACATAGATATGGTTAGTATTTGCGGTATGTCTAGCAAAAACTACAAAGTAAAAACATTTTGAGGACTAATCTCTTTATGTTATAAACCCTACAAGTTAATTACGAAATAATGCTACATTCAAATAAAACAGCTTTTTAGTTTAACTTCTGTTTACATTAATTAAAATCAACGTTGCTTTATTTTAATATTGTGAGTACTGCCCTCGTCAACACTTGTTTACAAACGCTTACGTTCATACGCGTCAGACGCGATGTACTTGTTTTTCATATATTTAACCCTTAATTAGGCATCCTGGTATGTTTCGTACACCACTCTCAATCAAAACGCAAGAAATTTGCAAATACCGCACTCTCGCGACACATATCCTACCGGCTGTATACCTTCCACTTTGGCGCTTGTATATTAGTGTAAAACAGGATGTCATGAGGTTGCTATATTGCAGTTTTCGAAGTTGGTGCATGCAATATATTTTCATTTTTCTTTTGTATTTGTTGGCACGAAACTGTTATATTTTTTCTTTAGTCGCAACGTAAACTAAGTGAGTTTATTTTACTTTTAGGGATAATATTCCAGTAAAAAGTCCGAAATAATTAACAGACAAGGAATTAGTACGATTGTAAAAACTGGATAAAACTTTTTATAAATTTCGATGAATTTAATAAACACAGTAAAAACATTTTTACCTCCCGCTACCTTTGGTAAGGGAGATATAAGGATCGTGCTAAAAATAGCATGTCGAGTTTTGGTAAATCACCACGTTTTAAGGTCACTACAATTCAATTTTAACATGTTCACGATGATGTATGTATGTGCGTGCGTGCTTGCGCGCGCGTGTGTGTGTGGATCCTGTTTACGTTCTAACTCAAACACTATCATTAAAAAAAATTGAAACCTTGTGTTTATACCTTATTCTAATATGGAAAGAAGCCATTAGATTTTAGTATAAATCAGATATCCGGAAATGGAACTTTACCTGAATTATCAAATTAGTTTTTCTCCGAAAAATATCTCTAAATGTTATTTTTTCGAGATTTATGTTAATATAAAAATTAAAGATTATTAAATTTTCTACTGGTTTGCATTAATACTTTTTCTATACATTTAATGAACAAATTTTAAAATCTATAATTAAATCACAGAGCTGCGCTTTAAACAAACACAACTACTTGATTATACAGTTCATACATCAAATGTATGTAACTGACAGATAAATGTCACTGTCAAAGAACTAATCATTTCAAATTAAAAATAGTAACGTTTTAAAAAGAAATTAGTAAATAGAACCATAGTTGTGTGGAATGGATTTTAATACAGTTTCTAGTATAACTAAATATGTAAGTAAGTAAATTTAAATGAATGAAAATTAAATACCGAGAGGTATTGTATTGGCCACATCAGATTTTTTAAATATATTTCACTCACTAACATAATCACCTAATATTAATGTGAAGGTGTATAAAATACACTGTGCGACCAATATCAAAATTTTTTGACGCGCCTAACTAAGGGTTAAATACAAATGTTTTGGTAGATCAGGAGCGATTACTACTTTTTGTGCAGTATAGACGCGCACCAAAATGCATCTGAGAGTGGTAAGTATGTAGTTTGGTTATGGAGCGTACATTGTAATACATAATTATTATTGTATGAGCGACATGACACGAAGAACGGTGTTTTTTGAGGAAGATGAAAATTAAATTTTTATGAGCAGAGGATTTTGGGAAAATCCTCTGCATTTTCGACCTAGACTACAATGCATGCTGTACACGGAATACTGTTTTTTGGTCAGAATATCTTAAACTCGCAGCTACTAGCTAGCTAATAGTTGATCGTCTTTACGTTCATCTAGCACGTACATGGATGTGAACTTTAATTTCTTGTTACTTGCCATTGACAGAGGAGTGCTGATTGAAACCACCCGACGGTGAGTACATATATTTTTGATATTCTTGTACATTTTGCGGTTATTACACTCATTTATCTTTTAAATTTATTAACATTTAACTTAGTAAAAAACTTTTCAATATTATGAATATCACAAATTGTATATTATATTTCAGCTGTGGCCTGATGTTGGCAATTTGAAAAGTCAAAATAGATCGCCTCTAATAATTTTTAAAATAAATGAAAATACCAGATTGCTCACTTTTTTTACCTATTTACTGAACCAGGCGTTCTGAACTGGAGAATTTCATTCACAATCATAATCATATATCTAATCAAAAAATTAATAGGCAAAATAATAGATATTTATACACCAAGTGAGTTAAGATAATGTTTATTCATGAAAAGAAAGTTTAAGCCGCGAACCCGTAGGGCGAGTAGGTTAATTTCTTTGAGTAAGTAAATATTTTTAACTCACTTGGTGTATAAATATCTATTATTTTACCTATTAATTTTTTGATATAGACATAATATCCAACGTGACCGTACGTCCCGCTTTGGGCGGGACAGTTCCGCTTTCAGGCTGTCTGTCCCGTTGTTCCCAGCGAGAGCAAAAATGTCCCGCTTTTACAAACGGACCCAGCGATAATAATAATAATAAGGCACGTAATGAGCTCCATCCTTCTTGAAAACTAGATCCGACATTTTAAAACTAATTAAATTACATATTATTAATTAAGTTACATATTATTAATACATTGTAACCATGTTCTTGTTTTTGAATAAATAATAAAATAAGTTCTTTTTTACAAAATTAAATGGCTCATCATTTCATCTCAATTTTATGACAGTTTACAATTATTGATATTTTGTGTGATACGACGTTGATATTCTGTGTGATACGATCGTACGTATTTGTGATCTGCTTGTTCTTAGTCAACAATTCGTTAAATATATTTTCTTTTCGAAAATGTTCAGTTATCTGGAAATTTATTTTTGTACATGAAGGGGGGAAAATGTGCAACTTCACATCCCTTGAAAAAATGTAACTTTCAATTACAAGGCATTTGATCTATTTTCTTTTCTAAAATGTTCAGTTATCTGGAAATTTATTTTTGTACGTGAAGGGGGAAAATGTGCAACTTCACATCCCTTGAAAAAATGTAACTTTCAATTACAAGGCATTTGATCGTGAATGAAAAAAAAAAATTCGCCTGCGGCGCCATTTACACCCACCCCCATTTGGCGCTATTCCGTCCTGAGGTAAAAAAAAATGGTCACGTTATTACTACCAGAAGTAGCGCCGCCATCGGTAATTTCAGTCGACAAGACAAACGTACCAGTGTAAAGAAAGATTAATTTCACATTATCTTTAAAGTCTCTGTTCCATAACCTAACGAAAATCACCCTGAGGATTTTTTTAAACGGGGAAATGTATAAGATGCCATATTAGATACTTTTATGATTAATCAAAATACATTAACTATGATTTTAGAATGTTCATCAAAATAAATGTACCGCTTGTTGCATTAACACATGTCTGCACCATATAAAAAAGTTACTAATTTGCGTTAAATGTGTAAAATAAGCAAACATGTGAAACTTTGCCTAAACATGAGCAAGCTGTATTCGTGCTTTGTAGGCGTGTTGTGTACTAACACCGAATTCCCAAAACTGTGAAAACTATCCTTGTAATATCCAGCTTGGATCCACATTATATTGGTTAATGAAATAATAGGCCATATGTTCCAATGTATATATTCTTGAGTTAAATCACTCAACGTGTACATTTTTTTTTTGACGTTTCGGACATTTTTATTTTGTCCATCTTCAGCTGTTTAATAAACATAAAATATGATACAATAACAAATTTATAAATATAATAAAATAAACATCGACTTACCAAAAAATACAGTGATACTTTATGATATTAATAACATAGTTTTACATATAAAAACTGTCATAAGTATGATTTAGAGCCATAAATTTTATCAAACATAGCATGGAATGAAAACATCTTGTCGGCAGGGCGACAAGTTGAGCTCTGAGGCAGAAATAGAAAAAATAACAGAACATGAACGAAATTGGGGGAGGGGCAGAGTATGCGCAAAAAATTATAAAGTTTATAAATTAATATTTTTAATATATTGGGAATTATTATTAAAATCTGTTTTGAAATTAATGGTATCATGTTCATTAGTCACAATGTGGCATGTTTCAAAAAGAAGTCTGTGATATTTGTATTTGACTTGTTCTAAAATTTGGGTGTTATTAAAATCAGGTATGTGACCTGTTTGACATGCGTGTTTCGTTAATGCACTGTGGTCTGGGTTATTTCTAACACAGTGGTATTGGTGCTGGTATAAACGTTTTTTGAGGGGTTGTGATGTTTCACCGACATATACCTTATTACAACCCATGCATTTTACTTGGTAAACGACATGTTTTTTTAATTTAGGATCCACAGTATCTTTTAATTGTGTGAATAAAGATCTAGTACACATGTTACTAGTGTTGGCTATTGCAATATTCGTGTCTTTAACAGTATGGTTTAATAATTTATTTAATGCATGATCGTAGGGTATGGTGGCATAAATTGGTTTCTCCTGATTCGACTGCACTTCACGATCATCCATTTCCTGTGTTTTAGGTAAAGAGTTTAATTTTTTTAATCTTGCACTTATATGTGATTTTAAGAATTTATGTGGATAACCATTACATTGTAACGTTTTATAAATGTATTCTAAATTTTCTTGATGATAACTGGAATTAGATAATAATATTGCTCTGTCTACTAAAGCATATATGACACTTTTCTTATATTTCTGGTTAGTATTCGAATGAAAATGTAAATATCGACCAGAGGCGGTGGGTTTTCTGAACCAATTAGTAATTATATGAGAATTATGACGTATTAAAGTAGTGTCAAGAAAATTGATTTTATTATTTGTTTCTTTTTCTATAGTAAACGTTAATCTGGGGTGGAAATCATTAAATTCTTTCAGTATGTCGTCAACAAAATTCAAAGGGGCAATGAATAAACAGTCATCCACATATCTTTTATAATATAGAATTTCCCAATTGTGTTTAGGAAAGATGGATTGTTCAAGATGCTGTAAAACTAACTCAGCCAAAGTGCTACTAATACTTGATCCCATAGGGGAACCATCTCGTTGGAAATATATTGTATTGTTAAATGTAAAAATTGACGCTTCAAAACAAAGTTTGATAGCTTCAATAAAAAGTTCTAATGTTAAATCTGTAAATTCTTGTATGACTTCCCATTTTTCAGTTATAATATTAATGACTAAATCTTGTGGTATGGATGGATAAAGTGCCGTCACATCAAGAGAAAACAAAATATAATTGTTAGGTAAAGAAATATTTTTAATATCTTTAACTAGATCGAAAGAGTTTTTAATGATATACTGGGATTTTGAAGTAACTTGTTTAAGGATATCGTTAAGAAATTTAGAAAGCAAATATGTAGGGGTATCAATAGTGGATGTAATTTGTCGTAGTGGAACATCAGTTTTATGTATTTTGGGTTGCATGTACATTCTGCCCAGTGAAGGGTGCTGTACAATTAAAGATGGTTGGTGTATCTTTTTTAAAAATTTTTACATTTAATGTCTAAATTATTCAAAGGATTTTTATTCAGTTTAGTGTAAATAGTTTCGTCAGCAAGAATGTTTTTTGATTTAATATCATAATCTATTTTATTCATGATAACAGTTTTTGATCCCTTATCCGCTTTGGTGATGATAATCTTATCTTTGTTTTGTTTAATAAATTTTCTAGTATGATTTATCCATCCTAGAAGTTCTTGTTCTTGGAAAGTGAGCTTAGTAGTTTTTAAGTTTTTATATCTAGTATTTAGCAATTTTGAAATTTTTAATTTGAGCTCGTCTTTATTGGTAGAGTTACTTCTATCAATAGCTATGGATAAGTTAACAAAACTGTTTAAAATAAGTTTTCGGTTGGATTTATGATCGTAAGATTTGAAACTGAATTTGGGTCCAAGAGCAAGAACTGCTAGGATGTGTTCATCAATATTGACATCACTCAAATTAGAAATCCAATTTTTGTAGTTTTGAAGTAAAAGATTACAAATGCTGTTCTCAGAAGCTTGTGTTTTAAGAGAATTAAGTTTTTTATCTATAATTAATCTATTTTGTTTTTTAGTGTTGATGTAAATAGAATTAGATTTAGACACAATGTAATTGAACAGTTTAATGGGCAGCATGTCCATGCAATCCGAAACACATTTTGCTTTTTCATCCCTCAAAAAACGTGCATACCTGTGGGCATCGTCAATTTCTAGGTTGAGAATTTTGAATTTGGAAATTAAATCTAAATGGTTAAGTTTGTGTGAATTTCGTTCATGAAAAAAAGTTTTGTTATTTCGAAAACTACTGCAATTATTGACAAATTTTGGAAATAAAATCATACTTTTACAATTATGCAAGAAATCCCAGTATATCATTAAAAACTCTTTCGATCTAGTTAAAGATATTAAAAATATTTCTTTACCTAACAATTATATTTTGTTTTCTCTTGATGTGACGGCACTTTATCCATCCATACCACAAGATTTAGTCATTAATATTATAACTGAAAAATGGGAAGTCATACAAGAATTTACAGATTTAACATTAGAACTTTTTATTGAAGCTATCAAACTTTGTTTTGAAGCGTCAATTTTTACATTTAACAATACAATATATTTCCAACGAGATGGTTCCCCTATGGGATCAAGTATGTATTAGTAGCACTTTGGCTGAGTTAGTTTTACAACATCTTGAACAATCCATCTTTCCTAAACACAATTGGGAAATTCTATATTATAAAAGATATGTGGATGACTGTTTATTCATTGCCCCTTTGAATTTTGTTGACGACATACTGAAAGAATTTAATGATTTCCACCCCAGATTAACGTTTACTATAGAAAAAGAAACAAATAATAAAATCAATTTTCTTGACACTACTTTAACACGTCATAATTCTCATATAATTACTAATTGGTTCAGAAAACCCACCGCCTCTGGTCGATATTTACATTTTCATTCGAATACTAACCAGAAATATAAGAAAAGTGTCATATATGCTTTAGTAGACAGAGCAATATTATTATCTAATTCCAGTTATCATCAAGAAAATTTAGAATACATTTATAAAACGTTACAATGTAATGGTTATCCACATAAATTCTTAAAATCACATATAAGTGCAAGATTAAAAAAATTAAACTCTTTACCTAAAACACAGGAAATGGATGATCGTGAAGTGCAGTCGAATCAGGAGAAACCAATTTATGCCACCATACCCTACGATCATGCATTAAATAAATTATTAAACCATACTGTTAAAGACACGAATATTGCAATAGCCAACACTAGTAACATGTGTACTAGATCTTTATTCACACAATTAAAAGATACTGTGGATCCTAAATTAAAAAAACATGTCGTTTACCAAGTAAAATGCATGGGTTGTAATAAGGTATATGTCGGTGAAACATCACAACCCCTCAAAAAACGTTTATACCAGCACCAATATCACTGTGTTAGAAATAACCCAGACCACAGTGCATTAACGAAACACGCATGTCAAACAGGTCACATACCTGATTTTAATAACACCCAAATTTTAGAACAAGTCAAATACAAATATCACAGACTTCTTTTTGAAACATGCCACATTGTGACTAATGAACATGATACCATTAATTTCAAAACAGATTTTAATAATAATTCCCAATATATTAAAAATATTAATTTATAAACTTTATAATTTTTTGCGCATACTCTGCCCCTCCCCCAATTTCGTTCATGTTCTGTTATTTTTTCTATTTCTGCCTCAGAGCTCAACTTGTCGCCCTGCCGACAAGATGTTTTCATTCCATGCTATGTTTGATAAAATTTATGGCTCTAAATCATACTTATGACAGTTTTTATATGTAAAACTATGTTATTAATATCATAAAGTATCACTGTATTTTTTGGTAAGTCGATGTTTATTTTATTATATTTATAAATTTGTTATTGTATCATATTTTATGTTTATTAAACAGCTGAAGATGGACAAAATAAAAATGTCCGAAACGTCCAAAAAAATTTGTACACGTTGAGTGATTTAACTCAAGAATATATACATTGGAACATATGGCCTATTATTTCATTAACCAAAATATCAAGTAGTTCCCAAGAATACTGATCCTCATTATAGTTCGTGAGGTCGAACACAGCCTGCTATCGTCACACACTAACACTGCCGACACTGGGTATTATCCCTGGTCAGTTAACACAGTTTCGAGAGTAAAGGAGTAAATAAATAAAAATTTACGCTCAAGTTATGGAATGTAACAGTTTCTGTGTTTTAAATCATCGTTAAACATAATATTGAGTCGGCGACTTCCGCAATTACATTTCATTGCTTCTTCATTACCGAAGTCTTGGCGACGAAATGGACCTAATATAACCCCGATTATCAAAGGACTGCAAAGAACTAATTCCATTTGCATATTACATAACTAATTGAAGTCTGTCATACAATAAAAAGTAGGTTGGTATAAAATTATGTAAATCCAAAAGTATATTAAATTATAAATCAAAATTTAATACAATTAAATATAATTAAAAATATAATTAAAATATAATAAAATTAATAATATATGATATTAATACTTATAATTTTATAGAAATTTGTAGTATACCACTCATAATGAACTATTATGGGAATAAAACAATTTATAATTTAATAAATGAAGTTAAAATATAACTATTTCTCTTTATTACATAACTAATAAAAAAAGTTTAAATTACAAAATATACAGTGCCGTCAATAGTTAGTGACAACGAATGGAGTGATTAAAATCATTAATGGTGTAAGAACATTGCGATAAAAGAAATGTTTTTGTTTGGTTTAATATTGCTTGGAACATGGTTATACAAATTCAGATCTAAATAATTCCTAACTGAACTGGCGAGTCTAAAACAAGGTACTATAATGTCATCAGCTTGCCGTGTCTCGTGCTGGTAAATGTCTATATTTTGTTTGTACAAATTTATGTTTTGATGAATTTCTGTTAACGGAAAATAAATATATTGTTAAGGAAGAGGAGTAGGATAAATGGTAAATCCAAAACGATAGAAAAACAATCGTACTGTTCAGAGGTTTATTGAGAACTGCTCCAATGTCGTTACACGATCTTTTATATTATAATAAGACTATTATGAAACACCAACCTAACATAATAATAATTAATTATTAAATAAACAACCATTCCTTATAAATTATTTAGTCCTGACATAATTTTGAATTGAACGAATATTATTTATTAATTAATTAATGGCTAATTTTATAAAGTAAGGACGACAGTGTTCATTCTGTTTAATAACAACAGTCAACCTTACATTTTTTTGTAATCTAGACTTTAATTGAGTGAGTAGTAAAAAGTTATAATTGATTTTTTTAACAAATTGTCAAATTTTAAGTTACAATTCTGATTTAAAAAAATTCATCACTGAAATTTCCTGGTAAACCCAAATTCTAAAAAAAATCTGATGTGGCCAGCACATTACCTTCCGTCAGTTCTATTTATTTTGTATAGGTAAATGTCATATAGAAAGTTCCTTGCAAAATATTCTATTTCTTGTACATTACCTTAAGGCAGTTGTATGTATTTTATACAAATTCCATACAGAAAGTTTCTAGCAAAAGATCCTACATTTCCAGTAAAATTATAACACAAACATACTGTCAACTGCACTTGACACTGACACCTTGCAATCAGAATTTTCTTAATATAGCAGCTGTTATAGCATAGCTGGCTATATATGATGTTTAATTTCTTTATAATTTTTTAACTCTATATCCACTTAATATGAAGTATAAAATGCATTCAAATCGTATAGAGAATAAAATATTCTTCAATATTTATAATAACATTAAATGTGATATATATATATATATATATATATATATATATAACAGGTTTTTCAAGAAAAACTGTTAAAGTCTTCAAATGAGGGTACTTCCGGTTGACCAATTATAATCAAAATCTAATCAGCTCTTCATATGGATGTAAGGAAGAGGAATATACCGATAAATTAAATGAAATAGGAATTAAAATATTATTTAAAAAAGTAACATCATTAAATTTTTTGTCCGCAATAACTTTGTTTTTCAATTTTAACCGGTAAATTTTAACATAAAGATTTTATTATTTAATTGGTGTATAAAAAATACAACAATGTGTATAGAAATATCTTACATGTGAAAACTATTATCACGTACATTGACAAATATTGTACATCTAAAAAGTCAAACGAATATTTGAGATATTTCACACATTTTTTGCCCAAAATTAAATTCATACTTCTCGAATTTCGCGACACTTAACGTAACCAGAGTGAGCCATAAGTGTAACTTCACTAATTTCGCCTTAATTTGGGGTACGAACGAGCATGCAAAAATATTAAGTACTACTGCTGTCGAATCTCATATTCTATTGTCGTATAACTATCTTTCTCTAAATGCCTTAGTAAGACGAATATGAAGTTATTACACATACGTATCGAAGATAGAATGTACGAAACAATAAGGAAGACAGAGATAAATACAACTACTTGTTACAATGTAGTTTAGAAATCAATGACGTGAGGGTCAAGTGAGAAAAATCGGTGTATATACATTTTTATTTACGCAATTTTTAACAAATTTATTTACTTATTTTACATTTTTAAATCTCCCTGTTATAAATTTAGTCACGAAACGGATTAAGGTTGATATACATACGTGTAAAAGCGAACTCAGTGTTAAAAACTCGCAGGTTGGATTTGAGTAGATGATGTTAACACAATATTAAGGTTAAGTGGTAAATCACATATGTGGTTAGCCCGAATGACCGTGATTCAAGATCCACATTAATTTAATTCTGGCCAGTTTATGGATTCACATATAACCCTCGCCTAATATACAAGCGTAGGGTGCGGACATTTAGAACATAAATATTATATCAATTATTCAACATTCCAAAGAGCAAATGTCAGCAAATATTATAGCAGGTCAAATATTAATTTTCTGAAGAGCCCAAAATTATAATGTAGTTAATTCAATTTGCCCTTCATTAATTTTAGGACAATATTAAATTATTTATTTCTTGGCACTAAATATATTCAATAGTTATATAAGAGGTTCGAAAATAATCGAATATACAGTTGAAAAGACGAGCTATGTTTTCAGGTAACACATCGATTCCGCAAAACCGTATATTCAGATGATTTTCGAAGCTCGAGTTGTATACGTTAAGGCTACATAATGAATCAACCAACTATATTTTTACGAAATGTCAAAAGTATTACTTTTTCTTTTATATCCATGAATGAAAGGATTGCATACGATTTATTTGTTTGCGACCGAAATACTACAAGTTGTGTTTCGCGAAACACAAATTAGCAACGCAAATAACCGATGTTATACAGCGTAACTAAGAAAAATTGAGGTATCTGATTGGTATATTTTCCGATAGTCATTTGTATGTTACAAAATTTGAAAGTTTTGTTAATAGTAAAACTTCATTGTGAATATAAAGTATGCATTGTTCTTAATATATACATAGGTATATTATATTTTTCTTTTTTGATAATACATATTCACATAGGTATTTTTACGTGCGGTCCAGTCGAGCGCCGCGGAACAAAAGTCTTACATACTTAATATTCTTAAAATGTCGAACTTTTTCCACCATATTTTTTATGTTACAAATTAATACATAAAAATGAATATGAATCACAAAATGAATACCAATGAATTTAGATTACAAGAAATAAAAATTATAGTATAAAACAATAGATCTAATTCTGAATGAAATTTTCAACATTGTTAAAAGTTATAATCAATAGAAACAAATGTAAAGTCTATCATTTGTTGTTGATTATCTCAAAATATGCAATGAAAGTGAAAGTATTTATTTATTAGTCTTACCAAATAGTGTAAGTCCTGTAAGGGTGTTGTATTATTTAAAAGATAACTTAAGAATTCTCTTATCTAGCTCTACAAAAATTTAAATTATTGTAGATAATATTTCATCCTATATTTTATTCTCGTATAAAAATTAGTTTTATATTATAAAAAGACTTTTTAAAAAGTTTAAAATTTGAAGCGTTGCGGTGAACGTATTACAAAAACGTCTTCATTAAGCGGCAAATAATTTAAACTTTTTTAAAACAATTAAGCACTTCATTAAAATATCCTAGCTATTATAATGTAATTATGTCAATAATTCATCATAATTTAAATAGTTACATGAAAATGAACTTTATATTTTCAGTCTTTTATTTTCAAACGTAATTTGTTCACTTTACTATTCTCAAGGGAAGGTTTTCCTTCTGTATTTAATTTATCAATGCTTTACGTCATTTGAAATTAAAGTTTGAATTTCAGACTCCTTGATACCAAATTTATTAATGATTAACGGAGTAAGTTTAGGATGCAATATTACATAGTCTGATGCATAGTTGCACATGATAATTAAAATCTTGAATAGTATAACTATATTAAAAATTTAAGCTAGTAAAATTTGACCATATAAATGTATATTAGCAATTCTCTTATTCTATATTCCAGTTCAAAATCGTTACTTTCTTTAATTTTATAATTTCAAATTGTTTTTATTTTACAAAATAATTGAGACTATTTTTAATAAATAATTTTAAGTGTGTCGCTTGTATGAATTTGTTTTACACAAACAATATTATATGCAACTGAACTTAAAAATGTATAATGCTTCATTTTGTAAATAGGTTCAGTTTCCCGTCAAAATTACTTGTAAGTGTTTACATACAATTTTCAAAACATGTCTACAGATTGTTTGAAATATATTTCGGCACATGTGCATTTGGCTGATGTAAGTGCCAGATCCTATTGACTCCAAATATTTCGTTTCGCCATTATTCCATTTTTGCTTTACTTTGTACCACTACGCACAGGAACTACACAACTGTCAGTTTATTTGTATGTTAAATATCGAAACTGAATTTTACGTTTTTACATGAGATATTTTGAATCTAGTTTTCAAGTTAAACCCACGAATTTTATTTTTATTTGAGATAACTAAAAACCGTTTTAACACTTTTTACCAGGCATTTTGAAAATCAAAACGTTTTTTAAACGATTTCAAGCTTCTTAGAAACATATAATTTTAAAGCATTTATTAATCTTGTTAATTAATCATTGGTGTAATATTGTTGGTAAAGATTGCTGTAATATGAACAACTTGTTTTGAGTAATATCTGTTATGTTATTTTAAATTGAAAAGCTGAAGGTGTACGTACATAATGTATGTAGATATGTGTAACATTTCCATAATCTGAGTAAAGCCGATTACATATATCATAAAGGAAACAATAATATTATTATTATTACATTTGTTAATGAAAGTTCTATTTTTCCAACAAACTAAACTGCGCCGTTTGGAGCTATAGATATGAAGCGATAGAAAGAAAATAATTGAAATGAAATTTGGTATCGTGCCGTTTCGTTTTGTTGAATAAAATTGTAATTCGGCTACTTTCAGTTTATGTATTACCTGTTTAATAAAAAATTACCAATATTTTCACATTTTATACTTGTAGGTAATTCCTGTGATCTAAATGAAGTTTTCTATAACGAAAAATTTACATTTGGTTTATTTAATTAATATACGTGTAGTTTATTTTCTACAAATATCGTTTTTTTTAGCAACGAGTCGCCACTTTCCTACATTTATATATGGCGTGATCCCACTGCTGATAAGTTTTTGATAACAATTGAACAACAAAAATTTGTAGTTTACTTGAAGAAGTATATGTATTTTTTAATCTAAATATTATGTATACACAATTTATTATTGCCAATTATACCGAAAATTAAATTTTCTATTTGTTACATGTATATTCTTATTATAAATGACGATTATATGTTAGCGCTAAAAATAAGAATACTAAAACACATTTATCACTCAAACTAGTACATATAGTATTGATACAATAAAATAACAAATCTAGATGACCGTCGCCTGGCCGAACCCGGTCACGCGGAATCCTCCTCCACGCCGTGATTATTTCTGCAAAAGAATTAACACTTGAGAAATACTCAGTGAGGAGGCAATCATTCACAAAATACACGCGTATCCAGCACAAAGAAATGTATTAAGAAATCACACGAGAAATAATACACCTATGCAACAAAGTCTAATAGAATAGGAAAATGGAATGTCACCTTATGCGAAACGCATACCTGCTACTCAATAGCAGTGTGGCCCCGGACTTACGCGCACATATACTCAACTGTACCTGCCATTACCACTGTGGCTCCGGACTTACGCGTAAATATACTCAACTGTACCTGCCATTACCACCCCTGAGCGGTGTGGTTTATACCGGCACCGAGATATGGTTACTCAACCAACCTTGCCATTACCACCCCTGGGAATAGGGAGCTACCCTAACCCGAATTCCGGTCAGGTGCTGATCAACACTAGTGGCTTTACTTCGGTCTTAGGGGCATAGTTACACAACCAGGATAAAACCATCCCTGCCGTTACCCCGCGGTCAATCAGCGAAAACCCACGAGGCTAGCAATCGTGGACACATAGATCGCATTCTTGGTTACCCTTATAGCTCTCTCATCACGCCTGGAGACTCTACCGGGCACGACCGATCAACAAGGATTAGGATAAAGGACAACACAGTAAAGTAAGAGAATAATCATACAAATCCGTATCTGCATTACTCTTGCTATCGTGGGCTAAAAGTGTGTGTAAAACTCAACTCACCTGAATCACTACACAAATCACTACGATATCGATCTTCTCACACCGAAATCCAGAAATAAACTGAAATAAAACACGTGAATGCCAGTATCATTAAATGTAGCTCTTATCCAACGGCATCGGTTACGTACCTAAATAGCTAATTAGAGACAAAACATAATAAATTTAATAAAAATAGTCTTATGCAAAATAATTACTGTGACATTCTATAGCGACCTTATGTAAACCAATTAAGAAAATCAAATATTTGTAAAAGACAGATAAATGTAACTGTGAAAAATAGTCATTTATACAGTATACGGCACTGCGCCAGCATACCCCAGTCTTATTATGGCATTGTGAATTAAATGGAAAACAAATATCTTGGGAGTGTCGGTCCAGGGAGTAAATAAATTTAATTTTTCTTTTTCATTGAAGTTTTATAATGAACAGTTAGCAATTTAATTGAATACAGACTTCATAACTGATGTGTACTGTACAAAAATTAGCAGCTGCTATTATAAAACTATAATGATAGCATTTCTATTATATTTTCTTTGAATCATAATTAAGGTTCAATAATAAAGAAACCGAAACGTCGATGAAAAATAAAGATTAAATTTATTTTATCACTGGACCGACATCCCCAAGATATTTGTTGTCCATTTAAATCTACATTTACGGTCAAGAAAATTACTTCCATTGTGAAGTAAGTAGAGGTAGTAAAAGGATAGGAGTGGTGTTTATGGAAAAAGGTGGATGAGAAGCTTCTGTTACTAAAAAATTCAATCATAAACATAATGTGGACGAACGAGAAACGCGTTTTGGAAGCCTACATCCGCGAAAATGCGTCTGTAGCCACGATCCAGCGCGCGTTCTATACTCGGTTCCAAATACCCCTCGCCAAACAGTTTTAGTTTAAAAATCGATTAGGTTATTGGTAAAAAAATAGGGAAACAGGATCTATTGTCATTGAACCATGGACTGCTCGAACACCCGAAAACATCGTTAACATCAATTCCAAGGATGTGTGAGCCTGGCCCATAATTTTTCACCCCAGTTCTTAAAGAACTTCGTCTGTAGATTGGCTATAATCTCAAAACCGAGGAACCTTTACATTATAAAGAAGGCAATCCGAACAGAAAAATGCAAGTTCATGATATAATTTTGCTCAAAATATGTAGATGAATCAGAAAATATTTTTTAATGGAATCTCTTTGGCCACAATATTTTTTTCAGATATCTTTTAAAGAAACCTAACAACTAACATATATTTCCTCTCTATGTATTTATTGTCATTTGGGTTGGAGAAAGGTCGGCTTAAAGCTATATATTCAAATTAGATTAATTCATTTCTTTCAAATCTTTTCTTTAATTGGAGTACACAAAGTACCTTCAATTAAATATCAAAAATTGTAGGTTGTCACTTATTATAAACTGTTGATATTTTTATTCAAGACTAATATGAATAAATTTAACCGTCTGAAAAGTTCTCTGACAAGTACGAGAAAAAAAAAATAGGAAACAAATATGTTTTTCTAATACTTATTCTACATTCAGAAAAGATTTGATTAATTTGTGTAAAGTTATATTGAACTAAATACAATTATTGATGCATGGGGTGATTTTTTCTTAATATATTGTAACCTTTTCACTATATTCCTCTCGTTGATGAAGATGAGATTACACATACAAGCAACCATACCTTACACGATTCGAACTCGGAACTCTTGCGACGTGAGTCGGGTACGATGCATACTACACCACCGGGGTCGGTATTCCTTATGTGGGTAAAAGTGCTACACGTTTATACTAAGTGTTTATTTGTAGGGTAATTATCCATTACATAATATACGAGTAACGAGTATGTTAAATTACGTCTTCATTTCACGTGTGCACATAGAATTTTTGAAGTCTGAAGAGGGTTGCGAGAATAAAAAGATTAGGAAACACTGCGTTGCTCTATTATGATCTTTCTTTTGATGTGAAATCAAATTAATATTATACATTATTTGTCAATTGTAAATTTTACACACTAATTCTACATGAAAAAATAAGTGATAAGTACGTATTTTAATTTTTTAATATAAAGTGATAAGATAGAGCAAAAAATCATAAAATATAAAATATTTGAAATGCCGCATTATCAAGCAACAGGAAATAGGTATGCGGCCCTTGAATATGTGTGTTTACTACATTCAGCATTTTATTTTACTGTGAATCATTAAACATACAATCCACGATTTTTTATTGGACATTTTTGTTTTACCAATGTGTAAATCTGTCATTTATTCATTCGATCTTCTAAAACAAATATTGGCGACTGATATGTCCATTTAAGATGGCCGACCTAGTTGGTAATTTTTTGAGGTGTGATTGGCTGCCATTACCAATTCGGAGGGTTTCCAAGTACCGCTTGGTAGCTACGGGTTAATTTCAGTCACGAATATGTGAAGTAAAGCCTTCTATCGTGCATCTTGAGAAATAATTAGGGCAGGATACGTCATAACCAGATTTTTACATAGCGACCGTTTTAAATATGTGATACTGTTAATTTAGATTTTTAATTACAAGATAATATAAATTCGATTTTAATTTTTTTATTGCTAGATTACAAACATGATATATTTTTAGTATATATTAACATTTAAATTTCACATAGTAAAACGTCCGTATTGTTTTGTAATATAAAAATTAAATTTTGTAATATTGTTCAGATGAAAATTTCTCCAATTTCAAATTAATGTTTATAATGAACAATAAATTGTTTTAATACACATATTTATCATAAAATTATTATATATTTTACAATATTTCGAATAACATATATTTACAAAAAGCAAATCTCAAATAAAAATTAAATCTAAATGTACATATAAATAGTTATTAGTTCAACATTACACAAATATAAAACTGAATTAAAATTCATGGCATGGAATGCATTAATTTTTTTCATCTCATAATTATTCATCGCGTCCATTTGTATAATATGTATGTATATAACTTTGCAATATTGACATATAAATATACAATATGTACAATCAATATTACCCTACGCAAAACAGAAAATATTTACTTTTTTGTTGCTGTTAAAATTCTGATTCTTTTTTATTATTTAAGATATTTTCAATGTATTATACGAAAATAACGTTAGGTAAATGGTACCTATAGCTATAATTAATAATGTAGAACAAGAAAGATGTAGTATCCAGTAACAAAAATACTGACAAATTTAAATTTATATAATGCATGCAATATTATTATTGCAATTCTTCACTAAAATATGTAATATGGAAACAAAGCATTGAGTCTATTGTGCTACTATTTCAATTAAATTGTACTAGATTAGATATTAGTTTCCATTATAGGTATGGTTTGTTAGCATGATATTTGAAGCTATTGTGAGTTTTTTTTGTCTTTTTTCTCATAATAAGAACGTAGGTAATGAAGGTTAAAACTCAGAAAAATAATAAACTTAGTTTATATTGTAAAGAGTTATCAACTCGAAACATTAAATGCAAAAATAAAAAAATGTAAGATTATGTATTTATTGTTGACCTTTCTTTACCTTTCTTAATTATATGCATCCGTACTTGTTCACCATAACGAAATTATTAGTTTTATAGACTTAGAAACAGAATACTTTATGAATTAATTAAATTAAATTTTAGTTCAGAATTTTACTCCTTAACTCTTTCAAGCATCTTGGTACAATATTTGTACCACAAAATTTGTCACTTTGGATGCATGGAGGTACAAATAGTGTACAACATTTTCAATATTTTTTTGTGTTAATGCTGGATGATATACATCGTGTACCATAACGTGTAGAGGATCGTTGAGGCTCTGCTAGTGTACTGCAGATGGCAGCATTGGTTTTATTCATACTGCGTAGATGTTGTTACATACGATCTGTTTGCACAACCGCCATTACTGATGTTAAATGTTCAAAATAAGATATAGGTGTTTATAATGTGTTTGAGAGGTATGTATGCTACAATTAATTAAATGTGATATTAGATAAATATTAAAATGCAATATTTTAATTATATTATACCCTTTATGACATGTTTTATACAGTCCACAAGTACCACCATGCAATGCAACATATTTTTATTCGTGTTTTCAAATAGATATCCAAAATAGTACAAATGTATTTTTCGAACTTCTCATGGAGAAGAGCTCATTTCTTTTTGTGACAATGATTTAAATCGATATGAAAGTGTACCATCCGACACAGAATCAATAACAGATACAGAAGAGGAAGGTAAAACCCAAGATGATTCTGCGAATATGGAAGTATCTGATAATGAGTCAGAGTCAGATTTACCGTTAAGTTATTTTCTAAATGTACATCAATCTGCCCAGCTATCAACGAACACAATTGTTCCTAGAATTTGGAATAAAGTTAATCATGTAAATAAACCTAGTAAGTTTTCTATTTCTGGTACGCACACAATAGGCATGTTCAACATGCAAGGTGTGAAAAAAGAAAAGAACTATTTTAAAATGTACCATAATAAGTAATACCTAATATAATAATTGTTCCATATTCAATAAGTATGCTATGTTTTTATATTGTTTTTTTTTGTAAGTATGCTATGTTTATAAAATGTGCTAACAAGTAATCCATGAAAAGAAATATGAATAATTATAAAAATGTATTATATGTCAAAACATATTTTGGAATTTGTATCCTTTATATAAATTTATTACAATCAGTCCGACTAATAAGTTTTTATACGTGACTCTTGATTGAACATATTTTGTGGCGACCGTGACAGGACGTGTTGGGTTGCATTGTAAGATTGAAGAATACAAGTAAATATGGAAAAGGCTAAGAAAACCAGAAGTGTCTTACGAAGTTCTTTCACAAGAATATATAATAATATTTTGAAAGATTTTGAAAAGTTGAAAGACAAAAAGTTACCATTAAGTGATGTAAAGGCACAGATTAAGATTTTAGAAGAAAAGCATAGTGAAATGATAAATTCAGATAAAGTTATATTTGAGCTAATGATTCAAGACTATAATGTTGATTGCAAACAAGTGGAAAATGAAACGGAAATCGCTGATGAATACACGAAGAAATTTAATATTATAACCGAAGAATTAGAAGAGTTCATGAAGAACGATAAAAATGAGACGGTCATTAATATTAATCATAATGATTCGATTATCTAAAGAGATTCAGCGACGACAAATAAGTTTAGACTTCCAAAAATAGAATTGAAGAAATTTAATGGTGAATTTAAAGACTGGCTTCAATTTTGGAGTCTTTTTAAAAGGATAGACGAAAATCCAAATCTTCAAAATGAAGAAAAGTATCAATATTTGCTACAGAGTATGGTTCCTTATTCCAGAGCAAGAACTGTAGTTGAAAGCTTCCCACCGACTTCGGAAAATTACCCGAAAGCTATAGAAGCCTTAAAATCAAGATTTGGACGAAAAGATATATTAATTGATATCTACGTTAGAGAAATATTAAGTCCTGTAAATAAACGCTTCAAATCACTTCCAGATTTATATGACAAACTTGAGTGTCAGCTACGAGCTCTACATTCTTTAGACGTTACTACTGACAAATGTTCCCTGATTTTGTTTCCCATGGTTGAGTCGTGTCTTCCTGAAGATCTTCTTCGTGTTTGGCAGAGATCATCATTGACTACTTCATCGACAGCGGGTTCGTCGGAGGTGACTTCGACAAAAGACAAATTGGACAAGCTGATGGATTTTATTCGGTCAGAAGTCGAAAACGAAGAGAGAGTTTGTATTGCTGCTGCAGGTGTTGGATCCTTAAATATAAAATGCACGAAGATGGTTAAAGGTCATTCTGGTATTTCAACGGCAGCAGGTCATGCTGGTAATGCAACGGCTGCTGGACTTCTCGCAAGTAGTAAAAAATTTTCATGTATATTTTGTAAAGGGGAGCATAAAAATGACAAATGTGACGCTGTCATAAAAATGTCAGATAGTCAGAAAAAGAAAATTATAAATGAAAATAGATGTTGTTTCTATTGCTTAAAGCCGGGACATATTGCAAAAAATTGTAAAGTATTGGTTAATTGTAGTAATTGTCAAAAACGTCACTTGCCAATTATGTGTCCTAACATAAATAGTAATAATAAAACTGTAGGCATTATTTCTAAAGAAAATTCATTAGCTAATATAGCAAAAGTGTCAAAGGTATATATGCAAACATTTATTGTAAATTTAAGAGGAGCTAATAATAAAGAACAATATGCTAGTGCTTTGATACGGCTTCTCAAAGATCATATATTTTAAAAAGTACTGCTAGTGAATTATCTTTTCAATCAGAAGGAAGCGAAACAATAATTAATTCCTTGTTTGGTGGTTTAACTACCAGCGAAACGATTCATAAAGCTTATCGAATCAGATTAAGTAATATTGAAAAGGATTATTTTTGTAATTTTATTGCATTAGATGAAGATACAATATGTGGCAATATTTTAGCTTGCCCTAATGAATTGCAACAAGAAAAACTCACACGACATAATATAAAAATTCGAGATTATGCAGGTGATATTGAATTATTGATAGGTGCAGATATTGCAGGAAAATTATTGACTGGAAAGATAGTTCAACTTAAGTCAGGTATGACTACAGTTCAGACATTTTTAGGTTGGACTATAATGGGCAAGAATAATGAAGCTGAAAGAGAACAAGGAAGTACTGCGATGGTTGTCACATCCTTGCTCTTACAGAATAGGAAAATCTGCGATAATGAAGAATTAGAGCAAAGAGTAAGGGAAAAATGTCAACAAAAGAACATAAAATTTTGAAAGAAACTGTAAGAATAAATGAAACTGAATTATCGTCTATTAAATTTGGTCTATCCCATTTGCAAGATCAATTATCATTAAGTAAACGAGTAAATGTGGACTTGTTGAAAGAAATTAATGTTATGAATCCAGTACTAACGGAAACCGTTTCCAAACAACAGAAACACAACCAAGAACTCAATCGGAAAATTCGAAACCTAGAACAAGAAGGCTATAGCTGGAATAAACAAAAAACTATATTGGAAAGAGAAATTACTAATTTGAAGACAAATGCCACCCAAGAAGATATAATCACTCATCAGCAAAACAGTATATTGAATGAGAAAATTGAGAAAATTAAGGCACTAGAATACGAAGTTCATAGAATTAAAGAATTATTTAATAACAGTAAAGATCGAAAAAATCAGTGTGATGCTGAAACAATGTCTACATCTACAATATCAAGAGGTAAAATAAAAGAACAAAACGAACAATTAACACAAGAACGATATGATAAAACTGATATTCAAAATAAATTAACAACAAGCAGACGTAATCTCACAACAATCCAAACAGAATATGAAAAAATACTAACACCTATTACTCTTGACATGTCTTTAAAAGATACAAGAGAAGCAGGAGTTTTAGATTGTGATAAAATTTAAGAAGAAATTTTAGAAAAAAGAGCACGCTACAGAAAAAGATTAAGTGAAGAATTGAGAAAAAGATTTAGAGTTGAATATCTAGGAGAACTCAATTATCGTTTCATGAAAACTAATAGTCGAGAATTAGAGATAGGAGAAGTAGTTTTAATCGGAAATGATAATTTAAAAAGAACTGAATTGCCGCTAGCTAAAGTTGAAAAATTAATTGTTGGCAAAGACGGGAAAAATAGAGTAGTTAAATTAAAAACAACTATAGGTCAAGTAATTCGTCCTATTCAGAGAATTTATACACTGGAAGCACATGGTAAGTTAAATACACTTACAAAGAATGTTAATAATATTGTTTCGCCAAAATTTCTGACTGAAAAAGTTCAAAAGGATCAGAAACGTGTTACTAGATAGGGTAGTTTATTAAGAAAAATCTCCTCTTAAATATAATTTTATTTTCCTACATCTGTTTGTAAATTTTGTGCAAAATTTACAAAGGTGGGAGGATGTTCCGTATTCAATAAGTATGCTATGTTTTTATATTGTTTTTTTGTAAGTATGCTATGTTTATAAAATGTGCTAACAAGTAATCCATGAAAAGAAATATGAATAATTATAAAAATGTATTAGATGTCAAAACATATTTTGGAATTTGTATTCTTTATATAAATATATTACAATCAGTCCGACTAATAAGCTTTTATACGTGACTCTTGATTGAACAAATATTATATTAAACAAATATATTTTTCAGAATTTCATGTTTTATTATGACTGTAAAATATAACTATAGCGGCATAGTGGTACATAAGATATACCACCCCTGTAATTAACTAATTATAATAAAAAAATTAATTAAAAAATATTTAGACTAATTTATTAAACCATTATTATTCGAATATATGTATTTCGCAAAATATTTAAATAAAAAAAGTTGTGTACCGGTAGGGCTTTTATTTTCATAAAATTCTTGTGCTTGCAAGAGTTAAAAGTTGATTGGTGAAAACCGAACCCCGAACCTAACATAATCTACAAACTTTAAAATGTGCTGATTCCACTGTGAAACCATTGGCTCTAAAGGTATTAATCCTTATGTAGTGCTGTGGTCAAATGACATGTTTTGCAGGTGGAGTACCTTCTTTTGTGGTTATACGTCGACGAAAAATACATAAGCATTTCACTCTGGATGCTAAATTTACTAGGTATCAAGGGTCAATGTGACGAATCTCTTTAAATGAATTTTCAGATGTTAATATTCATTGACAGAATAGTCCACTGTTTGTCAATTTGTACATTTATTTTAATGAATACTTCTGACCAATTGTTCGTCATAAATGTATTATGTTACTGGTTACAATCAGGGCCGGATTTACGGTCCGCGGGGCCCCCAAGCAGATCGCGTATGTGGGGCCCCCCCATCAAAAAAAAACAGTGCCAAACGAATGCCGGCCTAAGGAGGGCCCGCGTTAAAAAATTTATATTAATTTTTTTTAATTAAAAAAAATAATATTGATTTTTTGCAAAAAATATATAAATATAAAATATTATATATATATATATATATATATATATATATATATATATATATATATCATAAACATGTAAAAATATGTTTATAATATATATATATATATATATATATATATATATATATATATATATTATAAACATGTAAAAATATGTTTATAATATATATATATATATATATATATATATATATATATATATATATATATATATTATAAACATGTAAAAACATGTATTATTACACATTACTATATATGTAATACATATCTTTTCATTTTTGGGGCGTAAATACATTTATTGTTAAATGTTAAGGCCGGGGGCCCCCAAGCACGTGCTTGTTTTGCTTGTATGTAAATCCCAGCCTGGTTACAATGGTTTTAGTGGTTGTTTGAAGGATAAAAGATTCCAACTACATTAGTACAATTTGGTTACGAAACAAGTACGTATTTATAGTATTTAAGATTTTGGCCCTGAAATAAGCTTTAGTGCCTTTGATGATTATATGTTTATGTAACGTAAATACAAATATTTTTACTCTAAAGAAAATTTATGTTCCAAAATTTGATTCACGAATCACTTTTCTATGAATAAATAAGGAATTGAATTGCAAAATGCGTTTTATTTGAATAACAAATTATTAATGAAACGCGAATGATGTGGCAAATAAGTATTGAATTTGATAAAAAATAATTAAATTGTAGGTAAATATTTCCCATGAATATAGAATTTTTAAAAAAAATTAACAGGAAAATCGTCCTAATTATCCTCGTAATTATCTAAAATAACAAAAACATAATTACACCTTTTTGTGAATGTTTTCAATGACAGCTGTTTGTGTACATTTAAAAATGTACAAGTATTATTGACTAACGGTTTTATATTTTTTAACGCCAAAAAGTTGTTTAAATTGTGCATAATTGTTACAAAAATGATGATTTTGTTTTGAATTTATGGAACAATTTGAAACTAGATTTTTAATTTTATTTATTTCCAAAATAGATATAGAAACACCCCTGCAAAACAAATACAAAAATGTAACAGAAAGTGAAAACAATTCAAGTTTACATTCGATCAAACTAACCCCAAATAAACCCGCTTTAAATAGAAAATTATATTTTTCTATTTTGGTGTTCTTATGTTATGAGTCTATAAAAGCACTGTTAATCATTGAAAACACGACGTGGAGAAGATCTATAAATGCACTGTTGGTCATAGCCATCTATATAAGTAGCTATGGTTTGATACAATTTAAACCACACTAAATTTACAACACTGTCAAACTGTGAAATTTTAATTGGTTACTATTTACCAAAACATATTTCGTTTTCAAGGGTCTTAATGATTTGAAATTTTCATATATTATATTTGAACCCAAAACACGACAGGAGGTTTTGCGGGGGTAAAATTTGTTGTTTTTTTTGAAAAACCTAGTTTCAGATATATTAGGCATTATTTATTTTTTGCCAAAATTTATTTCGTTTTCAAAGGGCCTTAATGGTTTGATATTTTGATATATTTTAAGTCAAAACACGGCAGAAAATTTGCGGGGGATAAAATTTGTTATATTTTTTTCGAAAAATTTTATATTATTAAACACTATTTATTTTTGCCAAAATTTATTTCGTTTTCAATGGGCAGTAATGGTTTGAAATTTTGATATGTTATATTTTAAACCAAAACACGACAGGTGCATTTGCGGGGGGTAAAATATTATATATCTTCACTATGATTTCAGAGATATTGGGCACTATCTATTTTTTGCCAAAATTTATTTCGTGTTTCAAAGAGCTGTCGTAGATAAAATTACCTCAATAGAAAAAATAGTAGAAAAACATGTATTATAAAGGCAGTTACCACACTCGTTTTTTGTGAAACTCGACTGGCGGCTCGTTTTCCAAACTTTGACTTGTACGTTAACAGATTTGCTGATGATCTTGTGTTTTAATGTACTATTAAAAATATTCATACCTTTTAATCAAAATAAAGAGATTTAGATTAATATATATATATATATATATATATATATATATATATATATATATATATTAATAACGGTCATTTTTTATCACTCTAATAGTGGAATTCTGAAACCCAGCGTTAATTAACTGGCATTAACGTGAATTATGTGTACTGCTATATGTACTTGTAAGAAGTATATTTTATTAACAGTGAGTATAGTTATTCATGTTGTATATAATTGTTTATTATTTATAAATAATTGTTAACATAACCTTATAATATATATTTTTTAGTATTACAGTGTTCAAATCACAAACAACGAGTCCGCAAGAGTATGAAAAATTAGAATTCAATACAATAATGTACCTAACATCATAGAAAATGACTGATGTATATAAGTATTAAAAAGTGAAGTGAATAAAAGCAATTTTGTGTTGGTTACAAGAATGTAAAGTATTTAGATTTTTATGTTGTACAAGTATTACAACAAAAATACTTTCCAGGAAAGTGATATTTGATTATTAATTCCATGAAGAAATTCTGATTATAACAAACAAAATTGTGTTTGATTGCAACAAAAAATACCTATACTGATTATAACAATATAACATAGGAAAAAATACAGAAAATTATTGATGTATTAGAAAAGTAATTGATTACTGGTACCTATACTAAAATTAGTAAATTTTTATAAATAGAACAAATATTATAAAATATTTTTTTTTCGCCAGTTATTGGAAATCTTATTCGTAAAGTCAATAGGTACTTAATTTTCCATTGCAAAGTAACTTCTTTCATAATTCTTCTAACATCTAACTGCAGACTGGCTAAGGTTAATATTATTGATAATATTATAAACAATTCCACAAGTCTCCATTCTTGTAGGTATACTCTTTATAGGTAAATTAATAGGTGTGTTTTAATTATCTATTTTTGTAAATTACTACTAGCTACTTTAATCGTCTTTTATTAACATATGTAAATAAATAGAAATATATTTTAGCACAAAATACCTACACGCAGTAAATATATTCGTTTATTTGACGTTTGACACACAGGTTTGACATATGCTATTAAAATAGACAGATAAATGTAATTTTTGTTATGTTTAACCGCTTTATATTGGTTGAAAATTTTAAAAGGGAAAGATCACATGAATGTATTTGACGTGAATTAAAGCTGGCGTTTTTAACGATCCACTTTCACGCCAGTGTTTCAGAATACCGATTTAACGCTGAAACGTGAACGTTACTATCGTTACTTAACGCCGAACGTTATTTAACGCTGGTTTCAGAATCCCACTATATATCTCGAGAATGGAAACGAATTTCTATAATATGTAAAAACATTTTTATAAAGAAAGCTTTTGTTTACAATAATATATATTAATACTCAATAATAATAATAATTTTTTTTAAATGAAATACCCCATTTTTATTATGTTAATGAATTCTTTGTTGAAAAATAAGGGTAGATTGTGTAGCATGTTCTATGTTGAAAGTTAATAGATTTTTAGTAGAATTGAAAATATTTAAATTGCATACGTTAGTATTTGTTTATGTCTAGTTTAGTTGGTTATAAATATTTTGTTTTAGCTCTGTTATATTTTGTATTTGTTTATTTCATATTTTACATTTAATTTGATAGTAATTCATAGAAATTCATTAAAATAATAAATAGGTACCAAACATAATTTTCTTCTTTTTCTTCCATCATGGCACATTTAAATTAAATATAATAACTAATGTAAATAAATGCAATTTCAATATTTTCCATTCTACTAAAAATCTATCTACTTTCAACATAGGACATGCCACACAGACTACCCCTATTTTTTAACAAAGAATTCATTTAAATAATAAAAACGGGGTATTCCATTTAAATAAATAGAGTTTTTGAATTTTGTGAACTTCAATTTTACGTTCACGTAGAAATTACAATTTTCAAAAATAGTCGATTGTTAATTTATATTATTGTAAACAAATGCTTTGTTTATAAAACTGTTTTTACAGATTAAAGAAATTCGTTTTCATTCTAGTGATATAGAATGGTAAAAAAGTGGCCGTTATTAGTGAAAAATATCAAAAAAGCTTAATTGCGCCGGAAGTGGTTGATCATTAATACAATTATTTTATTGTTTCATATGTAAAATTTTCTGCTTGATTCAATGGTAAAATAAAAAATATAGCTTTCCATTTGAAATAAGAAAGTTAGGGTCTACTTTCAGTTAAACCGGAAGTGCTACTGTTTTAAAAATATTTTAGCTGAAATGGCTATGTCGGTAAACCCTTAGATACCAAATTTCGTAAAATAATATTAAATAGTTATTAAAATAACGATAGCGTAAGCTCGTCCTGTGACATCCTGTATATCATTTAAGGGCATATATTAAAAAATAATAACTAATAAGCAAGAATAATTAAATATAGATCGTTACCAATTACTAATAAAACTATTTCAAATGTTTCCCTAATTTTATTTTACCTCCTTATGTGTAAGAGTACATAGTAAATTTACTTATTAAAAATGCACTGAAATTAATATTAACAACTAATCTTGAATAAAGTATATTAAACATATGTAAACAAAGGATATGAATTAAATTTTATTTCTAATTTTAAATATTCTATTTCGTACTCGTGCATTGAAATGTGCTGTTTCGCGTCGCCTAAGCAACGTCCGAAACGTTAATTTCCCAGGTCTCCATCAGATAAGCGACAGGGAAATTTTGGAAAAAACACTCTCACACACAAAAGAAAATGGCGGAATATTGAACTAAAATTAAATCTAGAATAATAAAGTTAGTGCATTTGGTTCACAATATTGGCAACAATTTCTGCTTGGCGGGAGTCGGCAAGACAGAGAACTCGGGAAGTCAGTAAAACATAACCAACTAACATAATGTAAATTGTAATAAAACAATAAGAAATTTAACACTACATTACATGAAAAACATTAAAATGATTGGAATTTAAATTTGACACATCACTTTGAAATTAGCTACAAAGCAGTGTTATATAATAAAATTATTTGTTCACAAATTACTAAATCTTAGTTTTATTCCATTCGTACGAAAAATATTGTACAAACTACGTGCGTGAACTTGGTTCCCGGAATCATTCTATGGCAACACTCGCAAACTCGCGCCGCTGAACACTCATCCGGGAACTACGTATTTACGCACTTGGTATATAAATAATTATTTCACCACAAAAAAAACGTAGTTAGTAAAATAGATATGTAATATACATTATTATGTAAACGAACTTTATTTTTCTTTCTAATCAAAATTTTTATGAAAAATAGTTTATAATATGTTATAAGTGACATTAAATTTGTATTTCAAATTTTTTAACATATGCCAAAAATGTCGTTTTTTTGTTCCGTTCGTCATTACCAAGGTAAATAATTCACTTTTAACACTAGTGGTATCATAAGATGACATTTGAAACCCCTAAAAAACTTACTTTTAATAGATTTATAGAAAAATTTAAATTAAATAACGTAAAATACTATATTAAAGTCATCATAAGGCAGAAGCTATGTATAAAGAGTACTTATCATAAATGCTCTTGCCTTTTATTTCACTGCAACATTTAGATTTAATTTTCTGAACAAATCAACTCGAAAACAAAATAGAAACACCTGTTGCGATTACTAGTTCCAATTATTGTTCTAAATAAATTGTTTCAGTTCCAGTGCTATAATAATTTAACTATCCGCTCCATTCTTGTTACCAATCACATCCAGATAAACGAACAGTGAAATTAAATAGATTAGAGTACGCTACAAAAATAGAGAAACAAGTTCTACAATCTGGGAATTGTTTACACTTATTTAATTTAATGAAACTTTTTATAGTGGCGAAAAACAATTTTGGAATGAAATCGTTCTTCTTGCATTGTTTCAGTGCTTTGGTTTTATTGCAGCACTCGGCACGTCTGTTTATGTTTCAGAAATAACACGAGTCTCATTTTAATTTGACATCTTAATTAATCTTGGTTTACGCTAAACATTTTCATTCGTTCTTGTTGTGATTAACTGAAGCAGATAAATAATAATAAATGACAGGGAACACAGAATATAATAACGCATATTTAATATAACGTTAATAAAAATACATAGGTACGTATATGGTAATTAAGGAAGAGTGTGCTAAATAAAACCATATATTGGGGGAGTCATTACAAGTAAAAAGTGTTTTACTCGTACGAAGGTGTGTCCGGAAACTTTATACTACAGAGTTACAGCTCTTTGAAAGTGCACCTCATCAGACATATTTTGTATTAATAACTCTGCCACTAGTTGCACTAAAATTTTGAAACTTACTAAATTATTTAGATGCATATTTATGCTTTCTTTTGTTTCTCTATCTCAACCAGATGCGTCTCATATGGGGAAGTCATTAAAAATTTGAAACGTTAGTTTTTTACCTATTAACATTTTTTTCATTTTTACTTATAAAATATTACAACAATGCAAAAATACACAAAAAGATTCTCTTACTAAAACTTAATAAACGCAGTAGATTTTGAGATATTTTAATTTTTAGGAAATACCAAGTATGCAAAATAATTTAAATAACAATAATTAAGAAACAATCAAATTCATATAAATTCATTCTTGGATATCTATATTGATATTCTGTGGATGTACAATAACCATTACCGGTACAATATCCATTAAATAAACTCCATATCTGCATATTCACTAGCATTAACATTTTACATATTTCGTTAATATACAAAAAAATATCAATAATAAATATAAGTAAATAATACTTATAAACAGATTTTATTAATTTTTATATTGTTCTATTTTCTATGGTAACTTGATTGTTTTTTAACTGTTAACTAAATATTTTAAATATTGATTTTTTCTAAAAAATTAAATATCTCAAAAACTACTGCGTTTATCAAGTTTTAGCGAGAGTATCTTTTTGTATATTTTTGCATTGAATGTAATATTTCATAAGTAAAAATGATTAAATATTAATAGGTAAAAAACTAACGTCTCTGGTTAAAATATATAAACAAAAGGAAAGTGTTATATACATTTAAATAAATAGTATCTTCATACCAAGTTTCAAAATTTCAGTGCAACTAGTAACTACCAAAGTTATTAATAAAAATGTGTACGATGAGGTGCACTTTCAAAGAGCTGTATCTCTGTAATGAAACGTTTCCGGACACACGTTCATATAACATTTTTTACTCAAAATGATTCCTTTAGTATATGGTTTTATTTTGGCACACTCTCTCTGAATCATCCTGTATAACTTTTGACAAGTTGTCAATGAATGTGATCTATAATATAATAATAATTTCAGTAAAAAATTATAATTTAAGAGTTAAAATGTGTCATTTCTATTATATTTCCATAGTATTCAAATAATGAGTTGGTAATTTAAAAAAATATACATTCTGATGTAGCCAGCACACTCTCTTGCACTATTTTAATTTTGTATAATGTGAAATATTTTTTATAGTAATTATAAAATTTACAAAAATCTATTTTATATAAAAATATATCATTACAACAATAAAGTTGAACCATAAGAAAATTTGATTTACACACAAGTTATCGACGAGCGGAAAGTTTTTATATGTACACTGTTTTTTTTTATTGCAAATTAAAAAAGAAAATAAGAAAAATCTAATATAAATTGAATTATTTAAACATAATTTCAAAATTCAATATAGGTTGTAGTTCTATTCCGAAAATAGATAGTTCTGATAATGTAAATAGCACATTTTACTTTGCTATTAACAAAACCGTAAAAAAAATGTGTACAATTTTAAGATTTAATATAGGTTGTGGTTCTATTCCGAGAATAGATAGTTCTAATGATGTAAATGGCACACTTGACTATGCTATTAAGAAAAACGGTAAAAATTTATTAAGTATTTCAGTAATTTAATTTAAATAAAAATTTAAGCACCTTCCTACCCTCGCGGTTAAAATGCTACTTTACACATTAGTTTCAGTAGACAAAAGTACATTTTAAAATCTGCTATAGATTTTTTTTATGTGTCTACTATATAAATCAATTTTGTAAGGTTAAAACTTTTAATTGTATTTATTATGTTTATTTAGAGGCTTCAACTTTATTTGACTTTATACCTTTTGGATAAATATTTCTTTGTAACAAAACACCTTTACATACTTTTTATTACTAGTTGTTTTACGTTAGCCTTTGACAACCAAAAAGTATCACTTTTATTGTGACTTCTGACAAAGACTACGGCTGAATTTACTTCATGGCCGCTTTTACTTTACGATCGCTGTAGCCACTCGTTTGTTTAAATAGCAATTAAATTTAATGTTGTGTTACTTACAAATCTACAAATTTGTGACGGAGTATTGTAGAAAATCGATATCACTATTCACTATCGCTCTTTTTATATGTCAACAAATTCATTACTATTTATTTTATTTTCACAGTAGAGAGATTGTATTGCGAGTTGCCCATGTGACAATATAGCACCCTGCAAGTGACGTAAATCAATCGTATATATCAAGTACTATCTCACCCCCTAACAATTCCTTTATGCTTTATGTATCACTCGTGTTTTATATTTCTTGACATATAATATATCTGTCAGCCTGTCACTTTGTTCTTGAAGTTTATCGAGAAGTGGTAGCAACACACGTTACGTTACTAAACTTTGTCCCTTGAACACATAGGAAACAAAAAATAACTTTTAGACAAGTTACGTCGTTTCGTTAGTAATTGTTTATAATAACTTTGTTAGCTCTTCTCTTTAGCGCATCCAACTTTTACTAAAGGTTTGCTCACTGTAACATATCCTTGGGAATTCAAACAACTGATACACCGAATTTAATTCCGTACTGTGCTTTGTATAAGAAATTCCCTTTTCGTCCATCAGATAGTAATCATCGAATATTAATTACAATTTAAATAATGAATAAACATTAATTTTAATTAGGAAAGAATATAATGTTCAGTAAAGTGAAGACTTTTAGTAAACTTTATTAATTTTAATGGTGGTGATACAATGAATAGTTATTGTACTCGTATAAATTTTTTCGATTGGTAATATAATTTAACAAAACTAAACTTTGTAGTACATTACCTTCTATTAAATTTTATGCTTGTAACTAGGGAGTACATTAAGTTAAAAAATTTATTGTGCTTGGCTACATTTGTATATCATGAATTTTTCGTATTGTAAGTCAACTAAATTACATAACATTATATTTGAACATATATTCTACAGTTTATTTTTATAAAGTTGTTACAAAATTCTCCAATCAAATATGCAAACATACATACTCATATATTATTTTTTTTTGTAAAAACTATATTTTTTGTACAACGCTAAATATTAACCACTTTGTTACAAAATAGACCCGATTCCGATAATCAGATATTGTAGCAGTGTACATAAGCAATTATCGTTTATATTACAATTCACTTACATTATCCATTTGAATATCTATTGCATCGTGATAAGTGCAATATCAGCATGGACGTATTGATCAAAGGCTTACTTAGAGGTGACGGAGACTCTTACCTACATTATAGAACTGATTTGTATTATATATATATATATATATATATATATATATATATATATATATATATATATATATATATATATATATATGTAAGGGTTTCAAATATACGGTAAAAAAATTTAAGGGCATATAGTACTGATTAAAATGAGTAAAAAAGCTTAATCAACATGGGTCCGATCTTCCATAGTTTCCGAGATTTGAGGCAATAAAAACTGAGTTTTTACGGGGTTTATGTCTGCTATCTCGAAAACTACAAGAGTTACGATTTTGAATGGGATTTTTTGTTTACCTTTCAGAGGTCGTCTTAGATATGCTTTTGTTTAAAACAAATCAATTAATTCTACTATGCTAAATGTGGCGACCTTGCCCAATAGCAAATTTTACTGAATATGTTCTCAATTCTCTGCATGACCATTCACAGGTTTATGTCATCTATACTGACTTCAGAAAAGCCTTTGATACCGTTGATCGTAATGGTCTTCTTCAAAAATTGGGTGCCAATTTTAATTTTTCTCCTAATCTTGTTTCTCTTCTCAAATCTTATTTAGTTCGCGTTAACAGTTACAACTCCGATACTTTTATTGCCACTTCCGGTGTGCCACAAGGCTCTAATCTTGGGCCACTTTTATTTATACTATTTATTAATGACATCGTAGATGTTATTAAATATTTTGAAGTTTTACTGTATGCGGCTGATCTAAAAAATTTTAAAAATATCAATTCTGTACATGACTGTTTTCTTTTACAAAAGGATGTTGAAAATCTTCTAACTTGGTCTCAAAATTCTAAATTATTTTTCAACTTCAGTAAGTGTAAGTTAATGAGTTACTTAGTGAAAAAAATTGTTTATAATTATTCTTATATTATGGAAAATACTTATCTTGATCCTGTATTTATGTTCAAAGACCTTGGTGTTATTTTTGATTGTAAGTTAAGTTTTCACTTACATATTAATTACATCACTAAGTCATCCATTAAAACTCTGGGTTTTATTACACGCTCATGTAAATCTTTCAATAATATAACAACTTTAAAACGTTTATATTTTTCTCTTGTGAGATCGAAATTAGAGTACTGTCTACAAGTACCCAATTTACAACAAATACATATTACAACTTGAATCAGTACAAAAAAGATTTGCAAAATTCTGTTATTTCAAAACTTTTAAACAGTACCCTAATTTCGATATTAACTATAACTTACTTTTGTCTGAGGTTAACTTAATTTCGTTACGCTCTCGGAGAAAAATACAGTCATGTTTATTTGTGTATAAATTACTGAATAATATTATTTTTGATAATACACTGCTTGGTAATCTGCCTATAAAAGTACCCCGGTTAACAACTAGAAATAAGGTGACTTTTCAACTTAATATTGTACGAACTAATTATGAAATGAAATCCCCAATTTATCAAATGTGTTCTATATTTAATAGTATTCCACGTAACATTGATGTATTTTTTCTTCATTTAAAAAAGCATATTATTTAATTAGTTCATTAGCATGTATTTTTTATTGTTTTTGTGTACCGTTACTATGCAAGGTTTATTATTGTATCATTCTTTTTTGGTATAAAATCCTCCTGTAACTGGAACTTTATGTTCTGTAGGACTGGTTAAATAAATAAATAAATAAATAAATAAATAATTTTTAAATAACTTCGTAACTATTAGAAATTGAGAAAAACGTTTCATATAAAATTTTGTTTTTTTATAGTCTATTTACTGACAGACAAATTTTTTTTTCGCTTCTCTCGGAAACAGTTAAAGATCAGTCCTATGTTGATTAAGCTTTTTTACTTATTTTGGTCAGTACTATATGCCCTTACTTTTTTTACAGAATTCTTTAAACGGCCTGTATATATATATATATATATATATATATATATATATATATATATATATATATATATATATATATATATACAACAATAGAAAAATGACTACAGCGAGTTATCGTAATTCATTAGGCAAATTAGACATTGTCTACGAGCTGTACTTTAAGAAGAGCGCAATAATTAAAATACTTACCTAGCCTACAGTTAAAGTTAAACAGTAACTTTTGTAGTTCTGTTGTACGCATGCATTTTATCACACTTGTATGACGATACCTTCATCCTTGTATTAATTCATTTTTGTAATATAATTGTTAGTTTTTCCAACTAAATATTAATATATCCCTGATGTTGGTGTATTAGGAACCGAAACGTCGGAATTGTTAAATAAATGAGAATTTAATAAAATCTTTTTAACAAGCCTGTTTCTCTAAAAAAAATATGATTAGTCATTTTCATTAATGTAATCAAATCAAATTTTCTTTATTGTATTTATCAATTGTTTTTTGTTGTAATCAACAAACATCTTTTTTAGCAAACAACAAGACGTTACGGATTGACAAAACAGTTTCCAAAGCTCGAAATGTGACCGACAAGATTGGTGCCAGTTGCCGGTAAAAAAATATTCCAAACTTCTTCTGTATATTAGCCAATTGTTCTTTTTAATATTTTGAGAAACAGCCTGATTACCTTAAAAATAAAGCATTAAAGCATGTTAACATTTGGGACACGTCAAAACAAATATTACTGTTATGCTCACAACCTTTGTCGTATGGAGCAACTTTACTTGATAATAGGCAGTAAGAGCGCAAGTACTCGTACTACTTTGTAAAATGTTATCATTTTGGCTTATCCAAACTCTGTGAGTAACTTCTCTTAAGCCTCCTCTACCTCCTCTTCTCCTCACATTGGTTTAAGAGATTTGTTATTGATTATTGTATTACTTCTCCCTTATCATTTTAGCAATAAACCAAAAACCGTATAATATGTATACTTATTTTGATTTTTTTCTTCCTTTGCTACCGCCATCACAACGGAAGAAGTAACAACCAGCGCAAATTCAATTTTCTGCAGGACTACATTTTCTAAAAACGATGAAATCAGTGTGTAGTGTACTCGTAGGGACAAGTCCGTGACCACCGAATTCCAGCGTTCGGGACTGGGGCAACGATAATTGAATTTATTGAATTCAATACGCTGGTTCTGCGACTAGTCGTAGAATTGTAGACTATTGGCAAAGAAAATGAACTCGTAGCCAACTGGGAGCAAAATTATGCAATTGTCTAAGACGTAATCAAACTGTCGTGTTTGACAATCCCGAGCGGGAAAGATAATAAGATATAGTTTTCACATTTTTCACAAAAAAGTTTAAATGAAAATGAAAATAACAAATAAATATGAATAAATTGAGCTAGTAAACAAAAGAAACTACCTGGAATAAGTAAATTTGCGCGGGTGAATTTTTCTCTACCAAATTTGTTTAGTGTAAATATTATGTTCATGTTCGTCTTAGACCGGCCATTTTGTTAATTTACCACCAATGACAATTTTCGTTGTCAATAGTTATACTATAATCGACAGTGACGGTTACACTCCACACACACACACACACATATATATATATATATATATATATATATATATATATATATATATATATATATATATATATAGCAGTGACGACCAGTATAACTCATTGAACTATTTTATTCGTTGCTCATTTTAAAATGTGGTACTTTCCTCTTCCCTCAACGCGCCACCTTGAATAAAGAAGTATTTTTTTATTGAAATAAACTCAATTTGAAACTTCTCTAATAAACTTACTGTGTTTGATAATTAAACTTTTTAAAAATAAAACTGCGTGAGATTATGTGGGATGATGTAATTAGTATTTACCATTTTGATAATAAGAAAAGGGAATAAAATAAAATTAATTTTCGTACAATAAAAGTATGTTGTGAAAACGAGTAAATTATAATAAAATAAAATAAATATAAAAATAAATGGTAATGAGAGCACAACTAAAACTCAGACACTATTTCCTTGTTTAATTTATATATATATATATATATATATATATATATATATATATATATATATATATATATATATATATATGTCGCGGGGTAGTATCACTGGCAAACTCTATGTCGACCAACACTATTTCAGAACCACAGCGATAATATAAACGTGATGATCTCAGCGAGGCGGACATGCACTCACCCTGAGCACCGCTACACACTGATTCCATCCAAGCATTGTAGCCAAGAATGCTTGACGTTTCGATTACGACAATACAATTAAAAGATTATAAGTGATTCATGTAATACTTGATTCATTAAATGATCGTTACGACATGCTTTGATATTACAATCTCCGACACGGCCATTCTGACGTTTCACACGTCCTTGTGTGAACTATCTGAAAACAAAGAATTTATCCACAGTATTTACGCCCGGCTATCACTGACCAATAAGTGCTCAAATATTTACAACTTTGTTCACATTTATATTAAGCTCAAAATTTAGCTAAAGTACACTAAATTATTTAATGGACGCCTTTTTTACAAGACGTCAAACAAAACATAATTCTGTGACAATACATTTCACCAGTAAATACATGACTACCAATATCAGTATTCAAGCATTGTTATAGCTTGTCCAACAGCGACAGACCATCATTGCTTAACCAGCAATCGATCGCTATTCCATCTTCGCTTAACCAGCGCAAGAAAACCATACCGTCATTGCTTACCCAGCAATGGAACATCCTTCCGTCATCGCTTAACCAGCTCGGAAAACCACACCGTCATTGCTTACCCAGCAATGGAACACTATTCCGTCATCGCTTAACCAGCTCGGAAAACAACACGACAGTGGCACCTAGTTAGCATGTTACCTTCGGCAGAGGTATCACAGTAGCATACCGAAACACCATGACAGAGGCATCCAGTAGCATGTCATCTTCCATCACGGCTAATAATTCTAAAGAATTTAACGAAAATGTCCAATGTCCAGACCAACGCCTCAATTGCTCCTTAGCCACTTTTGTTATAAAAGTTTGTCGGCTCTTCAAAGTTTTAGTCACCCCTGTGGATTTTCAACGATCCACTCGATTAGCCTAACTAAATTGTGGTCTCAACCTCCAGAAGGTTCATTATTGTACGCAAGAACCGCTCTACTTAAAAATTTGAACATGGTTTCATGTGTTATATAAATAATACGTAATACCAAATCGAAATAATCCGGCATGCTTAAACTTAAAGCTATCAAAATGTTCTAAATTTGTTAATAATTCAAACAGATAGTTCTTCTTTTCGTTTTCTTAACTGTATTTTGGCTTAGTGTTTTTTTTTAGTTGAATTTTTTGACAAGTTGGTTTTTGCTCTTATTGGAGGTTAGTAAGTTTTAGTCAGCTGATCTTACACTGTCACAGGTGATGCTGTCTTTTATAATGTTTCTCGTTTGGCCTACAAATCCTCACAGGTATTTTATAAAAAAAATTGATGTTTATTTAAACTTGTTTATTATTGCTTGATTATACTCTGGAAAGTGATTGTTGTTGATTTGTGTCAAATATTTTTATTGTAGCACTTGATGAAGGTAAAATAATATACTGAAACGTTTGCAATAGGAGATGTAGAAACAAATTTTTTATCTTCCTTTATATCCATCATCCGATGAACTTTCTTCAATTAAATTTATCCTTGGATACGATCAAAATATTTTAAAGCAATTTGTTCCAGCGTCCATCACGCTGCACTTAGGCGTCCCAAACATTAAGACAAACAATTGAAAAGCAAGTCCCGTCTTGTCAGACTTCTCTGCTTCCAATGGCTGACAGATTTCTGTTGCTCAATTGTTTTTCAGGTAAAACAGTCGGCTTCGCAACCGTGGCAGGCTCTAGTCCGGGCACCAGCTGTCCTGTGCAACTCCTCTGCGGATGATCTAGCTTGCCACAATTTAGACATTCAACAAATTCACAATTTGACAAAACTGGCATGGTCACCCCGAAAACAGTCACGAGGAGCCTGATCGGCCACAGCCCCATCAAAACCAAAACGCCAAGTTTTATAGCTACGACCATGCTCACCGGAAATTTAATAAAGTCATATAGTATGTTCTGGGAATAGACTCAGGGACTATTTCAAATCACTACCATATTTGTACCTAAATTTCAATATTCATGAAAGTTCCATCCGTAACGTCTCAGGGTTTTGGAACATGGACGTGCAGGAACTTGAATAACTTCATACAAATTATACCATGAACAATTGATAAAAGTTCACACAGATTTGAACTGTCTGCACAGCGCTATATTATTCACGCTAACACGGTACATCCAATACATTCTCTCACTATCAGTGCTACACATCGCCTCATTCGTAGATCTTGGACAGGATGGTCGCCCATTCTGGCTTATTATTTCGAGACAGACTAGTACAGACTTCGTACATAATTACAGCTTTCCCGCCACTGTCAACAATATTTTTCCCAAATAGCATCATCGTACGGTAACTAATCGAATGCATCGATCTCTCACTTCAATCACATTACCCTTAATGTCAACGCAGATACCTGAAACCTGAATACTCAAAAGTCCACATGCAATTTATACATTAACAAAATCATCAAAACAAATCCCGTAGCAGCCTCGGACACAAGCCGCTGTCCTTCTAGCAAAAACTAGAGATTGCAGGCAGAAACGAACCACTTGCCATACATCACCGTATTTGGACCAATGATCACTCATGCATCGTTAGTATGGCGGCCAAAATGTAACAAAACACAGCACAAGCGTCTTTGTGGAAGCGCAACGATAGTTTTTCTTTGTATCACATACCACAGGCGCTATGAACACCTGTCCAAGTGCAGTAATGGAATTGATTCTGGGGCCAACGTCTTTGCACTCTGCAAGACAAAATACTTCAAGTTTGGAGATCTCGTAGTCCACTCATAATTTCTGAAACAAAAAGCTACACAAGAGAGTTTTTGGTAATCGCCTTCGGTGGACAGTAGTAAGGCCACTCTTCCAAATAGACTATCTGTCCTGGTTTACGGATATTTCTAAACTAGAGTCAGCAGACACTGGATCGATTTTATTTGGTCCGTGCTGCCAAATAAAGGAATCCATACACAACGGTTTCATTATATCTCAAGCAATAAATCTGTGTGCTCAATAAACTTAAACAAGCTCTCAAAGGAGAAGCAATCTACTTAACGTCAGATAACCAGGCTGCTTTCACTTGTGAATCAAAGGTAAAATGGGTACCGTAGTATAAGTGAGTCTTAGGCACTTCCTGTGGATACTTGAAAAGCCATAATTCATAGCCTGGAGATATTCATTTCACCCACGACGATAAACGTTAAACTGCTATTAGCTCTCATCAAAAGGGACTTTGAATTATGACAAGTATCTTTACTAGTAATTGTTCTATAAAACACCAAATTTCAGTTCATCAAAACTTTGGAGTGGCTTCCAGACATTCAGTCAAAACACGCTACAGCAGATCTTACTGATCGCGGTGACAAAAGTCACCAGCGCTTAAAGCCCTCAACCTAATAATGATAATAACAATATCATTTATCTACAATTTGTAGCTCAGTAAACTTTATCTGCAGTTAATAAAATATTAATCTTTAGCATAGTTTTGTAACATATTTCCACCTTTAACTATCTTTCCTGAAGATCTCCAGTGAAATTTTCATGTTATAGTTTCTATTTCGATACACCATGGTTCTGCACCCGCATCGGTCATATCTGGATAAAAAGTAAGTAACGATATATCAGGTGCCTCAAGGTTGCAGGGTACCTACTCAACGTGTCTGTTAGTTTGCGAAACTTGTACAATGAAAACATTTTACAATCTTTCTTGACATACCGAAACGCTTTAAGGAATTTGTATTAGTTCGTTTGTTATTTCACAAATAACTAACTAAATCGCAAACTAGTTGATACTCCCGATCTGTGACTACTTGACCTACATTCAGTTTAATAATATTGTCACGTCGCAGACGATGTAAAGGGGTAGAATCAAGCTGCCAAAAATGAAATACTTATTACGTCATACAACTGTCAGGAACACCTACTGTAATGAATAATATCTTAAATAACATATATGGAGATCGGTAATCCGGATCATCGGCCATCACAATATCATAAACAACAAACTCAACTTCGTCTCTCGTTTCTTAGCAAGCAACTGACCGAATTGCTTTTATTACAACAGCAACCCAATTGCCACCAACATAGCTCACAACGATATCTTGAGCTTTGTAATAAAATCACTTACCAGCATTGGAAGACCGCTTAACATAAATTCAGTACTCATTACTCACGGTTCTACTTAACGAGCTCTTGTAATTGCGTTACCACTCTCTGGGTGGGATACAGACGGAATCCTTGTTACTGGTCAATGCCCTATGATGAAAACCTGCAAAAATTGCTAGACGGCCTTTCCATCTTAATCTGCTTGGCCCTACACTTCAATTTATAATTCACCAACAGAACACAAACCCACATACAATATTGCGGATCGCAGACGAATCCCACTTCTGATGTCGCGGGGTAGTATCACTGGCAAACTCTATGTCGACCAACACTATTTCAGAACCACAGCCATAATATAAACGTGATGATCTCAGCGAGGCGGACATGCACTCACCCTGAGCACCGCTACACACTGATTCCATCCAAGCATTGTAGCCAAGAATGCTTGACGTTTCGATTACGACAATACAATTAAAAGATTATAAGTGATTCATGTAATACTTGATTCATTAAATGATCGTTACGACATGCTTTGATATTACAATCTCCGACATATATATATATATATATATATATATATATATATATATATATATATATATATATATATATATATATATATATATAAATTTGAAAATTCACTGTTATTATTATAAAATGGTCGCTTTATGTACTTTGGAAGACGACTTATGTTTACATGATATTTTGAACTCAAAATGACCTGCAGAGTAAGCTGTTACAGTTATTTAAGTATTACTGGCAGTAAGTGCTTCCTACGGGTTCATGATAATTCCAATATATCCGATATCGGTAGAAGAGAGAACAGCACGTTACACTTATTACGTTCTTTCTCAGGCATAAAAAATAATTGAGCAAGTCAGTACTCATTAGATACATTTTTAATTACAAACATTTTTTATGTGAGTCATATAGATGCAAAATCCGCTAACTCAAGAAAATACCAAAAATAACATATTACCCGCTAAATTCATGATTATTTTTGCCAACTGTGGCAGTCATTCAAGTTCATATTCCGTCAAGTCAATTTTAACCAATAGATGCATCGGAGAGTATCGCGTGACGTTTTGGTGCCGAATTTAAAATTCTATAAGGGAGTAATTGACCAAAAACCAGTAGCTATGCAAATGCCCATAGAAAATAATAGTGACAAAATAACGATGGTCTTGGGAAAGACATTGATTTAAAGGTTTAGATTAATACAAAAGTTCATACATTTATTCTTTTTTAAAATTTAAGTTTCTTTTATTGGCATGTAAGGCATTTTGCAATGCTATTCCCAATATTTTTTCTATTACATGAAAAATAAACGTACTATACAAGTGTTTAACTATTTTCTTTAAGTTCAAATACAAAATCCGTAAAGTCATTTGTTGAATATTTGATATTAATACACCTAACGGGTTTTGATTTTTAAAATACATTTTTTTGCAAATAAACTATCCTAGAACACTGTAGAAATATAAAATACCTAATAAATAGTACACGTTGCTTTCTGAAGGATTTTTATGATTTTTTTTAAAACAGTTAAAAGTGACTTGGTGTGTTTTGCATCTATACGACTCATGTACACTATTGGGCTAATTTAATTATGGAAACAACTAATACCATATTAAAAATGTAACATTGTATTTCCTACGTTACATATATTAACTCTGCATCCGGTATATATTTGCATTATATAATAGTAAATGTTTTTACCTTCCGTCACCGGTAAGGAAGGTATTGTCTTTAGTAAGCACGTTTTAGGGTCCCTAGAATACGATTTTACTATTTTTATGATGATGTCTGTATGTATGTATGGATGGATGTATGTATGTTTGTATGTATGCACGTATGTATATGTTTGTATGTATGTATGTATGTATGTATGTATGTATGTATGTATGTATGTATGTATGTATGTATGTATGTATGTATGTATGTGTGTGTGTGTGTGTGTGTGTGTGTGTGTGTGTGTGTGACTATTTTTTCGGATCGCATAACTCCAATACCACCTTACTAAATATTATAATTTTTGCGTATTCCTTTTCTTCAGATCCATATGAAGAGCTGATTAGATTTTAGTTATAATTGGTCGACCGGAAATACACTAATTTGAAGATTTTAACAATTTTTCTTAAAAAAATTCTGTTAAATATCACTTTTTCACATTTAATGTTATTATAAATATTTAAGAATATTTTATTCTCTGTACGATTTGATGACATTTTATCCTTCATATTCAATGGATATAGAGTTAAATAATTATAAAAAAATTAAATTTCACATAGCAGCCAGTTGTGCCATAAACATGGAAACATCTACTACATTAAGAAAATTTTGATTGATAAATGTCAATGTCAAAGTGCAATTTACATATTATGTTTGAGTTATAATTTTACTGGAAATATGTACAATCTTACAAGAAACTTTCTGAATGGAATTTGTACAAAATACATAGAACTGACTATGTACTGGAAATGTGCAATGATTTGCAAAAAAAAACTTTCTGTGTGGAATTTGTACAAAATACATAGAACTGACGGAAGGTAATGTGCTGGCCACATCAGATTGTTAAAAATATTAATTGAAGTTTCAAAATAAATATATTTATAATTTCTAGTTGCTTCACTTAAGATATATTGTCTTTTGATATACATATCTATATGTGCAAATTTAATCTCCATGACAAAGCTTTATAGTGTTTCAAAACAATAGTATCTTCTACAGAAATAAATTTGATACCCAGCTATCCTTTGCCCTTGTCCTTGTATGTCAGTGTAGATTACATCCACAGCTGCTGCACTATCGCTTTTGCTTGGATCGCAATCGCAACCCTTATTGAATTTACATGTGGAATTTATTTCAAAGGGTTTTACAAAGGATTTTAAATTTACAAATTTACACCCAACAAACAAACAAGCACCAAGTAACTGTCCTCCAATAATTTAAGCTTCTCGATGAAGAAAACCCCAATGAGTCAAATTCGAAACCGGAATGTATAAATTACGACAAATATTCTTTATATGTATCCTGAAACGATATAAGATATGCATATTATACAGGATGTTCAAGGATTAGAATACCAAACTTAAAACGTAAATACAGGACCTAAAAATAAGTAGGCAATAAAATCTCACAAATGCATCGTTTCAGAGATATTCATTTGAGACGATAGTTATACAATGAAAAATTATTCAAAATTAAATTTTTATTCTTTCTAGTCTACATTTTCATGAAAATATAAGAAAATATAACATTTAACCCTTAAACAACGTGACATTTATGTTATAATCGTAAGCGCCACCACTTTGAAACTCGTTATCTTACTTTTTAAAACTTTGTTATTCACTTGTGATAAGTTATAATTATTACAAAAAAATAAATATTAACATCAATTAACGTAACCAAAACAATTAAACAACACCATATTTATTTTCGAAAATATCAATACAACAATAAGTTATTTCAAAAACTAACCAAATCAAAAAAAAAAATTCCTAACATTATGTTAGCAATGATTACATACGTTTATATTTATTGTAGAAAACAGTTCTTTATTTACATTTTATGCAAATGCTGAGGCGCTCATACTGGGAAACTTTAAGCTTGGCTTAAATTACCGAACAGAAATTTAACTTTTTGCGAGTCGTGGGCGACGCCACGTTGTGGTTCTAGGGCTAATATAAGTGAATGTGGGAAAACAGTGTTTATATTTGAAATTACAGGGTTACATTATCTTATAGTAAAAAACTTTTTCGACAACTACATCCTTTTCACGGACAAAAGTTTGCTAAAGGAAAATTCGATTTCTGTATCCCGTAATAAATCCGCAACCATAGTTTTCACGTCACGTTTAATATAGCTTCTGCTGGAGCTTGTAACATCCGCAACAATAAATTAAACTTATTTTGTTCAAAACAATTTTCTTTGTTATCAATATTGAAATAAAATTAATTCAAACCCTAAAACCATTTCTCAAATAAAATACCAAGATAAAATAACAAGAGTCATAATATATATATATATATATATATATATATATATATATATATATATATATATATATATATATATATATATATATATATATATATATACAGATGTGTATTATTCATAACAAATTTGTAAATTAATTATTAGAATTAGATATATTTTCTAGCAGCATATCTAGGTTCAAGAAATATACTTATAATTTTATAATTTAAATTTAATAATTAGTGTTGCCACAAGACGAGACGAGACAAGACTTGAGGTCGGTCTTTCTTGGTCTTGACTTAGTCTCGACTACATTGGCCTTGTCGAGACGTGACTTGAAGTCAGTCTCGTCTTGTCTCGAGTCTTGACATGACTCTCGACTTTGCGTCTATTAATAAATTGTTTATAATAATTGTATGAAATAATGCATGCATATCTAAAACAAACTGTACAATCGCGATTAAAAAATTCCAAAAAATATTTAAGATATTTTAAAAGAATTCTATTAACTGTCGTCGATCGTCGATAAATTAAAAAAATTATAATGAAAATGGACGTGCGTAGGTACATATATGCCGAGTGTTTTTTTTTTCTTATCTTATTCTTACATAGAATATAATTTTATTTCAATTAGGTACATAACTAGTTATCGAATTATAATTAACAGCAATTATTTGGGAATACATTATTTTCATGTTATTTTATGCGTATTTCGATGGGAAGGCATAATATTACCACATGAAAATTAAGAAAAATATTTTACGAAATCTAATAAAATAAATAGTGTTGAAATATTCATTCGTATACTTATAGATCTGAGAAATTCAAAATGTAAGGATTAGAGTAGAAAGTAAGTATAAATGGACAGTTAACTCAAGGTTAAACATTTAAAATAAAGCATTGGTGAAAATTGAAAATAAAACGAAACTGTAAGTGTCCGGTAATATACGTACATATGCGCAATTGGCTATATTATGGGTTACAGTTTTAAGAACCCTTGCGTTTTGTATAATAAAATAATAATAAATAAATAAATAAATATATCATCACGGCGTATTACCCATTGCTGGGTGTGCCAATCTGCTTTGTACACAGATGTCGGTAATGATGATGACATATAAAATAATAATTATTTTCAATTTCAAATAAAAGATTTAGGTGAAATAAGGAACACATTGGTGAAAATTGAAAATAAAACGAAACTGAAAGTGTCCGGTAATATACGTACATATGCGCAATTGGCTATATTATTGGTTACAGTTTTAAGAATACTTGCGTTTTGTATAATAAAATAATAATAAATATATAAATAAATATATCATCACGGTGTATTACCCATTGCTGGGTGTGCCAATCTGCTTTGTACACAGATATCGGTAATGATGATGACATAAAATAATAATTATTTTCAATTTAAAATAAAAGATTTAGGTGAAATAAGGAACACATCTGTTGAAAATCTACAATATGGTTGTTTTAAAACAAGTTTCCCTAAGGGTTTTAGGTCGTAAAATCTTTGTCGGCGTTTTCCATTTTCACACAATTTTAAGAATCACAACAGATTTTTTTTTGTAAATATATGAAAAAGTATTTTTTATCTCGTGCTACAAAACATCGTACTCGACCAAAAAAATCCTACTTTGCACTCTTGTTGCGTAAATAACTATTATATGTATTTGAAGCGAACATTACATGTTTTAATACAGCAGCACTAGATCGCAATTACAGTAGGTACAGTATTAAATTATATACAAAAAAAATTGCAAATAAATAAATGAAACCGATATTAATTGCTGTCGTGGAAAATGCGCCACAGATATTAGGGTGAAAGCGATATTTACTTTGCAGATAAGTTTAACTTTTGTGCTGTTTGAAAACTGGAAAAAATTTTAGTCAACTTGTAAATTCAAATTTGTTAGTGCATTTCATAGGATATAAAAATAAAATTACAAATTTTTAAATATTCGGTTTATACTGGGTAGTTTTTTTCCTACGTGTATATTGTAATTTAACGGTTTAATGGTTAATGAATTTATTTATTATACTAGTATCTATGCAGTAAATATGCTTTTATTTCATTATTTGTGTAGATGTAACATGGAAATTTAAGCCAAGCTTCCAGTCTAATGGGCGAATTTCTAATAGTATTTGAATTTTTATATTTACATAAATTAATGTTTCAGGAACATAAATTACAAATGAATATGTCTCTTGTTTTATGAATTTTCAAATAGTATTAATAGCTTTGCTCTTAATTTTTGAAGCACTTTTAGAAAAATATTTTGAAAAAATACCGAATATATGAAGTCGAGAGTCTTGTCGAGATAAGTCTCGATACTGGTCTTGTCTCGTCTTGATTTTTTAGTCGAGACCAAAATGATGGATATATATATATATATATATATATATATATATATATATATATATATATATTCTATTTTAATTGTAAGGTGTTACAACTCGATTTATGTACACTTATCGAAACAATTCCACTGTAGCTCTGTAATTGGGATTTTATCCTGTAGAGTGAATTTACAATAAATAAATACTTTGACAACAGTTCTTCCTGCAGGAAACAATAATTTTAGTGGTGTACCTATTGTTTATCCGGATAATTGCACGAGTCTCAAAATATAGGAAAAATATTTATTTTGTTGTTTTGTAAATAACAGCAAACAGATATGAAATAATGCTAGAATTTAGTTTATGGCACTTTCTATGCTTTTTTCGAATCGTTGGTCGTTGATTAATTTTTTTATCATTATTGGTTTACAAGTTAAATAATAATTTTATATGGACATCTTAGGAGAAAGTTACACAATTGGAAGAAAAATATATTTTGCATACCAACGATATATAATTTACTTTATGTGTTGTAATGGGGCAAATTTTATCTGACATAACCGAATTCTTATATCTTACCTAATAATTTCAAGTTTTGCATTAATAATTAAAGTGTATACCACCATTTCTCAACTGACCGCCGATGCCGATCCGCAGAAAAATTTAATCTATCTGCAAAAAAATTGGGATATTTTAGATTAAAGATGTATAAAATATATGTCGATCATAAAAAACAAATTAATAAACCGCCTGTCCCTAGATTCATCTCTTTATCTAGCTTGGCGAATTTGGAATTTATAATATTGAATTGAATCAGTTATTGTGTTACTGAACTTAATAACAATCACATTAAATTATGAATAATTTTTCTCTTAACTATCATGCAATTTTGTCATTTTCCCTTTATCCCTTTATCTAGCTTGGCGAATTTGGAATTTATAATATTGAATTGAATCAGTTATTGTGTTATTAAATTTAATAACAATCACATTAAATTATGAATAATTTTTCTCTTAACCATCTTGCAATTTTTTTATTTTTACCTTCCGTCATATTTAGGTAAGGAAGGTAGTCTGGTCAAAAAATTCGGTGGTGGGTTTTTGATGAATAAACACATTTTAGGGTCCCTACAATACGATTTTACTATTTTTACGATGTGTCTGTGTGTGTATATTTTTGTGTGTGACAAAATTTTCTAATGCGATAACTTTAATACTACAATTCCGAAAATTATAATTCTTTCGTATTCCTTTTCGTTACATCCATGTGAAGAGCTGATTAGATTTTGGTTATAATTGGTCAACCGGAAGTACCCTCATTTAAAGACCTTAACAGTTTTTCTTGAAAATATCATTTTTTCATATTTAATGTTATTATAAATATTAAAGAATATTTTATTCTCTATACGATTTTAATGCATTTTATGCTTCATATTAAATGGATATAGAGTTAAAAAATTATACAGAAATTAAATATATATTAATCAGCTATGCTGTAACTCTGGAAACAGCTGCAACATTAAGGAAATTCGGATTGAAAGGTGTCAGTGTCAAGTGCAGTTGACAGTATGTTTGTGTTATAATTTTACTGGGAATATAGGATATTTTGCTAGAAACTTTCTGTAAGAAATTTGTATAAAATACATACAACTGCCTTAAGATAATGTACAAGAAATAGAATCTATTGCAAGGAACTTTCTGTTTGACATTTATACAAAATACATAGAACTGACAGAAGGTAATGTGCTGGCCACATCAGATTTTTTTTCTTGTAATATTGTGTTTGTGAAGACCATTTCCGATATAAATAATAACAATGATAATATGTGTACCTATTTCGAAAACAGGTATGACGTAATCGGTACCTACTTTTTAGAGATGCTCGACTACTACACACATAGATTTGTTCCCGAACCTGAAAAGTGGTAAGCGAGGGCCGTGGGTCGTAACAAAAGGAAATGAGAGCAGGTGTGAATGCAAGTGTTGAGTGCCACTGGTGCCAATAAGTGTGGGTGTGTGAGTGGTATGCACCAGACCACCAATGATACTCGAGTGATAGTGTCCAAAAAGGTAAATTTTAACATAGTTTATTTGTCGACACGATACAACAAATTTATAAAAAAGTAAACTGAATGCCTCAATACGTTGATAAACAAAACAGGAAAAAATACTTATCCAAGTACGGTGGTGACGCTTCAGTTGTGTCTGGAGCGAGCCAAGTCCACCTGGTGAGTAGAGTGGTGAGAACGGCGGCGGCAGACGCTGGACAGCTATTTAACGTTAGGCGGACAGATTGTAAGCTTTGGAGGTAGCTTACTTAGGCTTACGCTGAGGTAAAGATCTAGAGATCTCACTGTGTTCGTTAACAGTGAGCGCTTGTAAGAAAAACCTCAGGGTTTGGGGATCTTAATTTAAGTTAGGTACCACCTGAAGCTGCGGCCAGCTTTCTTTGGGCAGGACGATGTAGAATATCGTGCCACTGCGTCTAAGGTTGCTGTTGACCTTGAAACCTGCTTACCTTGGCACGTCTGATCGTCACCAACGGTGGGTGTAAAACTCAAACACCAGATGAACACAACTACTCGAGGCTGGGGCGAAGGTTAACCGAAAAACATAAATCGGAGGCAGAAAACTGAATCCCGTTAATCCACCCAATCATACAGGGATAGGTAGTAGGTACAATGGTGCGTGTGTGTATGTGTGTGTGTGTGTGTGTGTGTGTGTGTGTGTGCGCGCGTGTGTGTGTGTGCGCGCGCGCGTGGGTGTGCGCGTGTGTGCGTGCGTGTGCGTGCGTGCGTGTGCGAGTGCGCTGGCGCGGGTGTGTGTGTGTGTGTGTGTGTGTGTGTGTCAAAGAAATAAATTAATCTTGTGATTCTCAAATATTTTTAGTAATAATGATTCCCAATGAATAATGACTGTGAAGGAGATAAAAAAATTGAATTAATAACATGCGAAAATTTACTGAACGTACTGCTAAGTAGTGGCAATATATATACGTGTTGAAAATTCGTCACTGTTTGAATTATAATATCGCAGGATTTAAGTGAAAGGGCAGAAAAGTATAGCTTGTTCTGGATTACTTTATCAAGCTTTCGGATTTTATTTCAATCCTTCATCAGTATATTGTAGAGTTATACATAAATGTAACAAACTAGGTAATAAAGTAGTTAACATTTAGTATGAAAACTTACAATAATGTGAAGTTATCTATCTATCTATCTATATATATATATATATATATATATATATATATATATATATATATATATATATATATATATATATATATATATATAAGTGTATGTATGTATGTGCGTGTGTGTGTTCATTTTAAGTGGTACACTATAAGAGCTACGAAGTCGGTTAAATTTCCATTGTACTAGACTATTTTAACGAGCGTGTTTATAATATAATAATAATGTGACTAAAATATGACTATAATAAGAGTGTCACAGATGGAAAAAATGAATACATGCTATTTTTACCTCCCGTCATACCGAAGGTAAGGGAGGTAATGTTATCGGTCTAAAAATTCAATGGTGATTTTTCAGTAAATAAGCACGAATTAGGGTCCCTACAACACGTTTTTACTATTTTTACGATGACGTCTGTGTATGTGTGACGATTTTTTCTCTACGATAACTCTTACAACAAACTTCCGTAAATTTCTATTTTCCGTATTTAAGCTTTCTACATTTGTATAAAGAGTTGATTAGATTTTGGGTAAAATTGGACAACCGGAAGTGATACTTTACTTGAAGCCCATAACAGTTTTTAATTAAAAATTATAATAACGTATAATCCAAAACTTTTCAATTTTAGTATTTAAGTCTTTCATATCAAGGGAAACATCGTATTAGATTTTGGCTAAATTAAAAAAAAACCGGAAGTGATACTTTACTTGAAGCTCTGAACAGATTTTCGTCAAAGATATTTTTTGATATAATCCAAAACTTTTTAAATTTGGTGTTTAAAATTTTTACATTAATGAGAATGACATATTAGATTTTTTAAAAATTGATAAACCGAAAATGATATTTTACTTGAAGCTCTAAACAGATTTTCGTGAAAAATATTTTATGATATATACCACAATTTTTCAAATTAGGTATTTAAAACTTTTATGTTGATAAGAAGGAGATATTAGATTTTTTCTAAAATTAATAAACCAGAAGTGATATTTTACTTGAAGCTCTAAACAAGTTTTCGTGAAATATATATTATGATATATTTCAAAACTTGTCAAATTTGGTATTTAAGACTTTTATATGAAGGGAAGTAAAACATTAGACTTTGGCTAAAATTGATAAACCGGAAGTTATTCTTTATTTGAAGCTTTGAACATATTTTTGTGAAAAATATATTTATACCATCCAAAACTTTTAAAATTTGGTATTTAAGACTTTTATTAATAAGAACGATATATATTAAAACATTTTCCAAAACTCATCTAATTTGGTATTTGAAACTCGTGTATAATTTGAAATAACATATTAGATTTTGACTATACTTATATGACAAAGAATTAGAGTGCCCTGTCAGAAAGGAGAGAATATTTTCTTCTGTCAATAATTGTCAACCGTGATGTCAACGCGCATAATATATTCACGTATTTCTTTCATGGCATTCTAATTCTATGTAAGAAAAATAACATATATTCATTTTTTCAATTCGTGGCACTCTAATTATAGTCACATTTTAATCATAATAATATAAAATTTTATATGCATATTTCCCAAAAAAAATCGTTATGCGACAGTATGGAAATATGATATCAGTGATTTCAAATAAATAAATAAAAAATATATGATCCCATTTACAATAACAAAGTTGGTCCCAACAGTTTGAAAACCAACGGTTGAATAAATAATTTTACGTTCAACAAAATAGTCTAGAAAAATAGAATTATTCCCGCCCAAACAATTATTCTTTTTTTGTTGGAAATTGTGTTTCCTTCTTACAGGATGAGGATTTTTGTGTCCAGATAAGTGTACTGGGCATTATTAAAAGACACCATCTCTAGTAAATCCAGCCTCATCATTCGCAAAATTTAAGTGCTGGAAACAATGAAATTTTTGCATATGGTATGGATGTAATTGTTGCTCTTTTAAAATATTTCAAATTGTCATATGTGACATCTCGTACTCACAGGACTGTCAATTGCTAAAACGAAATTCTTCTTTGCTATTGCTACTGCACTAAATTATTAGAAAAATATGTAGAACAACTCGTCAAAGATAACTGTTGTCCTAGTTGTTTCTGATGTATGCACGCATTTTATTACCTTTGATATTTTTTGACATTTTCATCCTTATAATTTTCAATATGTAAAGTATTGATCTTATTTTCCAACTGTACTTTAACTATCCCTGATGATGATACATTTGTATTGAAAACGTAGGAAACTTAATTAAATTACTATTTAATAAACATTGTTTACCACGACTTCATCTCCAATTATTCTCATCATCTCTACAATCATACTAACAGTCTAGTAATACCAACAAATTTTATTATTATTATTATTATTATTTTGAGTGAAATCTTATTTAATGGAGAATTGTCTCAAATAATACAATACAATAAAATTTGGAATAAAATAACGGATTTCAAATATATGAGTAATTGAAACTTACCCTATCTTCACATAGGCGCTATTTGTTTGTTGGCACTAATTTCGAGAACCACGGCTAGGTTTAAATGCTGATTTCTATACAGCGTATTTCAGTGAAACTTGGTTTAAGCTGTATAATGTAGAAAAGAATAATTGAGCATAAAAAAGTCTAAGGAAGCATACAATTTATAAAAGAAAGCCTACAATAAGGTTGTTACAGATTGGAGTAAAAAATTAAGAATAATTTTTGGAGAATCATCACTAATCTTTGTCAAAATAAATTATTTATTCAAATAAAGTATCTAATGTGAGTAGAACATGTCCTACACAAGTATGTAATTTGTATTTGTTGTTCAGGTTTTAGAAGATCTTCGTTTTATTGACAGTTCGGCGTACTGGCCTACCAATTTTCATGCATATTATATTTATAAGACCTCGTTTAACGGTAAACGCAAAACAACTCTCGGGCGATATAATAATATTAAAAACAATTAATATGGCAAGAGGTGCATATACATATTCATTCAATATTCCAAATACGTGATCATATAAATATAAACTGTATTGCATGCCTCTGTGAAATGTATAAATTTTTCTCTTAACAGAAATATTTATCACATTTAGGGCCGGTTGTTCCATTTATAGTTAAACATTCAGTTAAAATTTATTCTATTGATAACCTCAGTTTGCGTTGTTCCACTTGCAGTTAAAAGTTGTCAGTAAGATCAATTTTCGTTAACTACAAGATAGCTAACATACAGTCAAACTACCAGTTAAGAGTTTTATTCAAAGAATATCGTACCGAATAAACACGAATGAAAACCGAAGTGTAGAGAAAAGGGAACGTTTGTGTTGTTTTGATGATATAACCTGTTTCTTAATATTAATATTATAATGAATCAGTACAACAGTGATAATGAAGAGTTGGACTTCATTTTTGATAATATTAGTTTTCAAAATTGCATACGTTACGAAAAATATGTAATGTAACACCGCTAGTTTCCCGCCTCTCCAGAGAGCATCAGTAACTTAGGAACTTTTAGTTAATATATATATGTTATGTTCAGTCGTTCAAAGACTTTAGTTTCTCTCCAAGTTTCCCGCTCAAGCCAACAAAAACCTTGTAGTTATGCTGTGTAGTTTGATAAAACTATTTATGTGTTATGTGTAAAATTGTAATCTAATGTTATTTTCGGTAATAAAAATAATAAAACAGTGAATCTGTAATAGTAATAATTTTTAAAATGGGATTTAGAATTCTTTGTAAGATTTGGAATGTAAAAGCTCGTACTTCTTTATTTTTTAGATAAAACTGAAGACCAATTATTCTTTTTGTCTGTTAGGTAAGTTTGAAGAAAGCATAATTTGAGAATTAACATGCACATTTGTTTTTATGAATCACGTTGTATCTCCGATATGCCAATTGTTGATAGCTTTACGATTTTATGCAACAGGGTGTATGATAATATCGCTAGGCGATTTTTAAAGTACATATGTATTCATAAATCAACCGCATACAGAATAATACAACTTACTCGTTTTTTATTTTCATGGATACTGGCCACAACTAAAATTGAAATAATTTTTTAATTGATCCCACATGTCTTTTTCTTTCCAAAAGACGAAATCTGTCTTATTGGACTCAATTATCTTTTTATTATATTTTTTTGTATTTGTCGACTAATATAATTAGATTAGTTATTTCCGCGATGGTAAAATTTATTGTTCTTTCTCTCTTTCTATAATATTCTCTCATTTTTCCAAATTGTATTGACACTTCTTCTAAACGCTCAAAATACGACTGCACTAATCTAAAACAAAAAAGCGAAAAATAACCAAACTTCTATTAAAATTGTGATAGCCAAGTTGCCAATTTTTGAAAACTAACTCTAGTCTAACATAATTTAAATCTTTCTGTTAGCTATCTAGAGAATAAAAAATCATGGGGCAACCCAAAATTCTTATTCTCTGGTCAAGACGGTAGAATAAATTTGTCCAATAGATAGTAAACTGTTACTTTATCTAAACTTAGAACAACCGAGCCTTATTTGTAAATATTTACTTAAACTAGTAATAATAAAATATAAATACCTGTACAATACAGTAAATATGGTTCTACTAATGTAGCAGAAAATATTTCATTTTCCGATATTGGTAAGATTCTAATAATGTCTACTGTTTATTTAATACAAGGATTAATGGTGTACACGTGGAAGTAATATTGAAACATAGAGAAGAATTTATTTATTTGTAATTAAATTACAACCTTTATTGGAACTTCTATATCCAACCAACTCACTGCGGATTCTTTTATATTTAGGTATATAGTTCTCCATCGTGGCTAGCCAATTAATCATCTTGATATCTTTGTTTAGCTTTCTTGCATGAAATAATATTGAAACAGTGGAATGAATGTATTTTACTATTTTTAGCTGATTAATTCACTAGATGCCATTATAATAGGTATAGATGATTTCCTATTCTTGGCACCTTTATTCAACTTTCTTTATTATGGATGTATACTAACTGACAGAACCATTAGTTTATGTATACTTTAATTATTACTTTCCTTACTTTCATAACTACATCCGAAAAAGCTTGTTGATTCTAATGTACATAATTAGTATTAAACATGCAATACGTACGAAAATATTTCAGATTATTCTAGCGCTAAATTGTTGAAAAATTCTGAACAGGTTTGAACGACGTGACTTTTTTGCTAGCTTGATAAGATTTCTTAACAATATATTTCAGTATAAAAATAATCTTAATGCATTTTTATAAATAAAGGCTTGACATTTCCAACGACTATATCATTACTAAATTTATTGGACAATAGAAATTTAAACGTCTGCTAAAATGGCACAAAATAAAGCCATTATTGTAATTTTTTTCGTTTACATACACTTATACAGTATTTGTGATATAATTAAAATTTTGATTTTCTTCTACCATTACTTCTATTCGTAAACAATCAATTTTCATAATTCCAGAATTTTTTCTTAGTAAATCTATCTAGTGCCTATCAGAATGCTCGAAGTTTCCGGTAGAATACTGGATGCTCGAGAAAAATTCAATTTAGCGGTGTACTCAGAATGATAAAGCCGCAAGATGTTTGCTGCAAGTAGTTAGATAGAAAAGAAAAAGTGTGAAGTGTGTCGTCCCAAATACCACATGTTGAGTTATCATTTTCTGTCAAGTCAAACGATAGATAATTAAAAGGTTTCCCACAAGAATGAAACAATTCGATTCATTGACGTTTCCTGTTTATGGCGCCATACTTCTGGTGCAGTCACATTGTGAGCACTAAGCTTTTATTGAAAATTATAAAAGTTTGCCTATGTAATTCTAATAGCACCAAATTAGTCCCTCTCTGTTTTTGAATATTTTTCGCATGCATTTTGAAATTTGTAACAAAATAATAAAAATGTAATGTGGCTAACATAATACACCTCCCCCTATTTAATATTTATTAATTTAAATACATACCTACAAATTTTCTTATGCTGTATTAAGTTCCTTTCCATATAACTATTGTTCTATTTACTATTTTCTTTTTAAAACGTTACTTTTATTAATTTGAAATGATTAGTTATTGGACAGTGATATGTGTGTAAACTGTGTTTAAAGCGTAGGTTCCATAATTTGAATTATAGATAATTTTATAAATTTATCCATAAAATATATAGAAAAAGTATTAATGCACACTTGTACAAAATTTAATAATAATTTTAATTTTTTGATAACAAAAATCTCGAAAAAACAACATTTAAAGATATTTTCCAAGAAAACTACTTTGAACTTTAAGTAAAGTACCATTTTCCCAAATCTGATTTATATTTATATTAGAATAAGGTAGAATTACAGAGTTTTAAAATTTTCTGAATGATAGTATTTGAGTTGAGGATCCACACACACACATCCATACACATCATCGTGAAAATGTTAAAATTAGATACTAGGGACCTTAAAATGTGGTCATTTACCAAAATCTCGATATACAATTTTTAGCACGATCCCTATACCTCCCTTATTAAGGGTAGCGGAAAATAAAAAGTTGAAAAATATTCCTAATTTCATATGTTAATCTGAAATTTTTTTTATATCTTCATTATTTTCATCGAAATAATGCATAATTTCTATAAAATATGTTCTATTTTGTAAAATAAAAATTCACTTGTGTTTCAATCAACAATCATTACTGATTATGAGTGAGGAAAAATATCACAAGGTAATTATTACACAATAATAAATAATTTCGTATAGATCGAATATTTAGAATACTGTATTATTCAGTTTAATCCCGGCCAAAGCTCAACTTTAAAATTTGGTGATTCCATTCAAACCACTCAATTTAAAAGGATTAATCTTAATGAAGTGTTATGAACAAGTACTACTTGACGGGATTCCAATCACTTTCTTTTGTGTTAAATTTCATCAAATAAATTTGCATTGTACGTTGGATTAACGAGGCATTGAAGTTCAAGGGTCAATGGAACAGAATCAAAGAGTTCTCTTTAAATGATTTTTCATTTGTTGATACTCTTCGGCTGAATATTTCACTGACACGTCATTTACCGCATTTAATGACTAGAGCCCAATTAATTTCATGGAGTAGATTTATTGCGTGTAACAAATTACATTTAAATTGAAATTGAAACGCATCCACTTACAATAGCAATTACAACAGAAAGAAGGAAAAGACTAGAAACGGTAATAGTGTATTACTAATTGTAGCGGAAAGTGTTTCAACACTGACTAGGGCGAAGAAAGCTGTAAGATGACCGAGAACTCGAGACGCTATGACATTTTTCACCGAAGTAATTCGTTAGGATGATTTACATAGAGTAGAATGTATAAAACATAATGGTATGATGAAAATTTGATTGCCAGTACGAAATTTCTTGTGAAATTAAAAGAATAGAGATAAGAACAAGGGATATTATATAATATATGTATGAATAAATATGAAAAATTAAATAGATTTTTCATAATAATCTTCTTCATGATCAAATATTTTGAGATTTTTTTGCAGGCAATATAAATTACTATTCCTGGTGTTCTATTTTGGCATAAATTTTCGATTCGATTTTGTGGGAAAATCAGAAACACCTGTTCAATTAATAGTTCAATTTGTCCGAAATAAATTATTCCAATGCTATTATTTTTCTATCTATTACTGATAAATCACGTAAACCAGATTGTGAATAAATAGAGTAGAGTACGTGAACCAGATTGTGAATAAACAGATTAGAGTACGCTAGAAAAATAGAAAGGTATTTTTTCACGTTTGTTTGCCCATGTTTTGATTTAATTGAAGCTATTTGAAGTGACGAATAGCAGTTTTGCACTGAAACCGATCCTGTTATTTCCAGTAATATTTTGGATTTATTATTTCTAACAATTCTGTTTAATTTTTACGTTTCTAAAATATCCATTTGTATATTTTTCAGAATATAATTAACTAGTTAAACACTAACACTATTTATTTATTGAACAATTAACCACGTACTGTTTATTTATACGATATTACTGATTATTTATTTCGACCCACTGGACTTCGCTGTTTATTTATCACATTCAATTGGCTGACTTCCTATTCAAGTGACTAACTAACTCTTTCGCAGAGCTGTGTCATTTATACAGCAACCCTAATATTTTCTGGAAAACTCTTGAACGTCATAACAATGCACAGGTAATTACGCTTATCTCCCCTCTTGTTTATACAGTAGTTCCCTTACGTCGCCCGCCTCCGCGCGCCGCATATATGTTATCGATCGTCTACCTACACTGAGATAAATAACCTATTAACAGTAAATAAATACTTTATTAACGACCAATTTATTGACGTGAAAGCAAGAATTTTTAAATTAAATAAAATTTTATTTTTTGTTATGAAAGACGAACTTATTGTTGATTTCACTGAAACAAATAATTTATTAACATTGGGTTTATTAACATTAATTAATTCTACTTTAGAGTTATATAATATCTCTAACATAAAATCAGAAATTTAACTGTTCAAAAATATATATTTCATATTATATTTAAATTAATTAACTGTTAATGGAACATGTTAATAGTTATTAAATGTTTTAAAAATAAAATTGAGAAATGAATAAGTATTGTGTAATTTATTTTACTGTAATAGGCCGTCGCGCACTTAAGCAAAGCGAAGAGCAGCGAAGCAAATTGCGGTGAAGAGTTTTTTATTCAATGTATTATGTGTATAGTCGCCTCGTTGCTCTGCTCTTCGCTGCTCCAAAGTGCGCGTATGCACGTAATAATACAATGAATGAAAAACTCTTCGCCGCTCTTTGCTTCGGTCGCTCGAGTGCGCGTTGACCTTAACTCTTGGTGATACCATTCATACCATGATATAAGTAGAAACAACAAGGGAGTGACGTGAGAATGTTTCAGATTTAAAATTTGTTAAAAGATTGGGTTTCTCATTTCCCAGTAGTTGTATTTGAAGATAAGTTACTGAAGTACATTTACAATTTTTTAATTATTTTTATTATTTAACTCACTCCTTTTCTCCATAGGAATTTTAACGGCCAAGGAATCCACCTTCTAGATATTTATTATTTTTATCTTTCAAATATAAAAAAAAATCGCCACAAAATGCAAAGACGGAACGACGCAAATGATTCTTCCATAGAATCGCCTGATGACGCCTAATACAGGAGTATGTCAACCTAAGAATTCTAACATTTAATACTTTACTCTATTTGTATATGAGCTTTCAACTGTATTCTGTACATAAGAAATTCAAAATAAATTTATATATTGTCATATTAAGTACTTATATTATTTACCTAAACCTGAAAAACATTTTAATAATAAATAAACCGTAAGTGTAGCATTATATTGTTAATTTTTTAATTATTATAATATTCAGTTTCTAAAGAAATTTTCTCTTCACCAATAATAAATATAATATAAACAAATTTTCTAATATTAACTATATTGAACATGTAACATTAAATATATTTATTAATAGTTAATAAATTTGGAAGCAATTATTTCTTACTGGGAAACATATATTTGTTGCGCCATATTTCAATAAATAATTTAATTATATTAAATTAGCCTGCAGAACGTCAACTAAGTCTTTTTCTCAGTGAAGGCTCCTGCTAACCTACTTAAACGCTTTTATCATAGATCATAGGCGTCAGCTCGCAATCGCTGGCCGATGTACGCGGACCAAATGTTGTAGATACTCTTTCTCACGTTGATAAAGATCCACGCGATGGGCGGCTAGTAGAAGTAGAAGTGATGATTGCGAAAACTGTATGTCATGTTCAGAAGGAACTACTTAGTGATAAGCAGCTGAAACTAAAATAAATCCCAGCAAGATTGGAGTTTCCCGAACAATCCTTTTACGAATCATTCACGAAAAGCTATTAATGACTAAAACCGATTCTTTCTTCTGAGTTGTTATATCTTAGGAGGCAGTAAAAAAGGACTATAGCTTATACAAAATAGAATATCCACCCTAGCGCCCAGATTTCGTACCCAAGGATTTCTACTTTTTCTCAAAACTGCAAAAAACTTTTGAAATAAATTAAACATTGCAGTTTAATTTCAATGACTTAGTAATACAATATTCAGAATAAAATCAAATACTTTCCCAATCGTCATTTAAAATTTGTAAATATAATAATGGCTTGTAATATAGGAACGTTAAAATTTAATATGCTTGTTACTTTGTAAAGGTTGTGTACAAACAGTCGCAACACACTTTACTAATCTTTGCCTTTGATCATATGGAAAACAAATAAATCACTTTCAAGCAAGTTACGTTGTTCCGTCAGTAATTGTTTACAATAACTTTAGTAGCTCGGCTCCTTATTAGCGCATTCATGTTTTACTAAGAGCTTCATAATCATGTCAGATATCCTTAGAAATCCATACAATTGACAAACCAAAGATGAAGTGCTTAGTGTGTTAGTTAGTTGTTCCCTTATCAGGTTGGAATCACTGAATTGAAATTTCACTTCACTAATCATGAATGAATAAATTATTGTACCGTATGATTCACGCGAAAGAAGGAGAAATAGTACTTAGAGAGTTTTGAGATGTGGTTGTGGCGATGATTGAAGAAGATTAGTTGGAAGAAAAGAGTCGGAAACAAGGAGGTGTTGAGAAGTATAGGAGAACAAAGAAGAATTTTGAAAGAAGTGAGATAGAGGAAAGATAACTACGAGTAAATTGGGAATATTTTAAGGCGGGATGGATCATATAAAATTTTTATTGAACGGAAAATACATGGAATAAGGTCAAGAGGGCGAAGAAAATTTGGAATGTTAACAGAAATTAAGGACGTAGACCACATTTTGCCTTGGTCTCTTACCGTAACTTCTCCAACTTGCATGGTCCTGCAATATCTCAATTTAGAGTAGCTACTTGACAAGAGAAGACGTATGCTGTTTGCTTGTTTCTCGTGAAACTAAATGAGAATGCCAAGTAAACATATAAGCTTTAGCAGACTTTGGAAATTAGGTTATAGGAAGACCACAAGCGTTCCGTCAACTAGATGCGCCATCACAATAATGCACATCCTATACTGCACTGTATCTTTTGGGCAGTTTATGATGTCAAATATATTTCAGTAGATTAGCAACTTCCTTACTCACCCGATTTCGCACCATACGACTTTTTCCTAAAACTCAAGTCTGTACTGAAAAAAAACAATATTTTTAAAAAAATGGAAGACATGCAAAAGATTGCAACATTAATTTATTGTTAAACTTCGTATGTATTTTTAATAAGTGTATGTACGATTTGATCTTAATTTGAAAATATCATTAAAAATTAGTACCATACTTCTACTTGATATTTCCAATATTTATTGTATATCTTAAGTGTATAATAGAATTATGAACATTGTCACTTGAAGTTTATTGCGTAAATAAACGTAGAGTAATAACACCACCAACATGTAATATCGGTTGTTTATACTATGCGGGAATGAAATTTCTCTTATTTGAGTTATTTGTTTGGAATTAATTCTTTTTAAATGAAATCTTTGGTATGTATTGATATTATTATTTGCTATATATTTCTAGAATATGGAAATATTATTGTACATTCATTAAACTGAATTCAATTTGGAATTTAAATCGCTTTAACGTTTCTGAGCTAATTTTGTAGCACATATATTGTTAAAACAAACTATTACATATTTTACAAATTAAAAAGAAATTTAAATATAAAGAAAACAAAATTAAATTAAAATTAACAGTTTCGTGTGGAAGAAATAGGTAGCAAATAAATATATATTTTTTTTTTTCATACGCAGGAATATACATGTATACCTATGTAGATAAGTTTGTCTTATCCTTTCATCCGAATCTTCAAGAACGCTTAACGGCGTAATAATAAGAGTTCAGTGCACAAATTAAACAAGTCCACCTTACCTTAATTTTAAAATCATAGCATTTAGTTATCAGACCATAATCAATTCTATCCAACGTTTTGGAACACTGCTACCAGTGCTAGCAAAACCTATGGAATAATTGTTGAATAGATAAAAATTAAATTGTTTAAAAATGGACTTGATTTACTTGTATACCTCTACGTATTACCAGATATTTTGTTAGAATAAAAATTTAAAAAGCTAAAGCATGGTTGGCACTGAAATCAATATTTGTGTAAATACTTTAAATGTAAAATAAAAACACTTGCGAGTTAGTCTTTAGTATAACCAGTGTTTTTTTTATAGAAAAAAATGCGGCGGAACGCACATACTGTTAACTTTTTTTGAAGAAGAAAATGAAACAGTACATAATACATGTAATGTGTAAATGTAACTTTGGAGCAATATAAACACTTCCACAAATTAAGAAAAATATTAAAATAAATAAAATAAATAATTTTCAAAGAAAAAAAAACATTAATAAAATAGGAAACATCGAAAATAGGTGTCGAAACCCCGTTCCTGTACGTTACATTACAAGAAAAGCTCTGAGTATTATAACAGGAACATGAAGCCGGATTCCCAATAATTGTTGCTGGTATTTATAATTATTTCGCCTGGTAAACGCTTGCACAGAACAAATATGTCATCTTCATTACCGAAATCTGTGTACAAAACAGATCGGCACACCCAGCAATAGAATATGTTGTGGTCTTTATTTATCTAATCTAAAATATATTTCTATATTTTTATAGTAAATTCCAAAAATATGTTTTTCTACATTGCCTTCTGAAACTTCTATTATTTTCACTTGAACATCCAGTTTGTATTTTTATTTAACCAGTTTGTTTTAAAATAGGTTTAACCATGATCTTCATGAAAACCATTTACGTTCCATTTCTTTTTTCGCGCAAGTTCTAGAATTTCAGGAATTTAAAAGAAGAAATTCAAATGTTGTAATTGACACATAAATGTCACTATCAAAAATATTTTTATGCCACTGTCAAAAATATTTGTTCATCATTATGAAGATTATGAAAATAAAAAAAAAGTCAACAACGCAAAAGAATATACGTAAAAAAGAATATAAAAGGAATTTGCAAAAAAATGACGAATATAAAGAGAAAGAAAAGAAAATATCAGGATATTGAATATAAAGAAAATGTATGTATTGTACATAATTTGTCATTTGGCTATGTGCGTTAGGTAACTAGTTGTAATTTGGACGTTTGGGTTTGAGTCAGACAGTCAAGCTTGAAAACAATTTCCAATTTTTTAATAGCACAAAAGTATTCATTGTGATGCTCTCCACGACAGTTTTGAGAGTCCGTGAAGTGACGCCTGGTAAATAAACAAAGCTGGGCAATACTTACAAGAAAAGTACTTTATTAGGCTTGCAAGTACTTTCAGTATTTCAAGTACTATAATTGAAGCACTTTCTATTTATAGTACTTCGTACTTGATAAAGTAAGTCTATTCACATGTACTTGGTACTTAATACTTGGAAAAATACTTGAAGTACAATGAAAAGTACTTGAAGTATTTTTAAATACTTGAAGAACTTTAAATGTACTTGAATTAATTTAGCTGTACTTGAAATACTTTAAACGTCATTCTAACTTCGGTACAGCTTCTCGTATTGCTTGGCGATCATATGACGTCAATTTTACGTCATGAGATCGCTAGGTGATACGGCAGTCCCAGCGAGGAACTCTTGTTTTAAATAACCAAACAAATATCGCATATTGAAATTTGTGTCAATAATCACCTTTTAAGGTCCATATAATCAGAAAAATATTAATTATCTGAAAAAGTACTTGTACCCAAATTTACAAGTACTTGGTACTTTCAAGTACTTTAGAAACTAAAAAGGTACTTGTACTTCAAGTACTACTTTTCGGAACTTTGCCCATATACGTATATATATATATATATATATATATATATATATATATATATATATATATATATATATATATATATCTTCTTTTCGATCGTTTCTGTAGAAATTGGGAACGAAATGAGATTGGCACGCCCAGTCTACAAATGGGTATTTTGCCGTGATCATATTTATAATCTGTGCACCCTTAACAGCTTGGCAAAGATCAGAACTATGGTCAAGTGTAATGTGTAATTTAAAGCGCCAATTATTAAACACCTTGAATTAATCTTATCTTTTATCGGGCATAAAATATTCTAATTTTTCTAAAACTACCTTTTTGTATTGTATGAGACCTCATAACTTTGAGAATCGCTAATGTTAACAGTTCTGTAGCACACGCGCCGTCATTGGTTATAATAAGCATATTATATTCAACTAATAATTTCCTTGTACATTACATACCAGGGTATTATATTGTAATTTGATCATTTTAATACTATTTGCAAACGAAACAACAGCATATTCCAAGTAACAACTAGGTTATGAAATTCTTAACTTGAAAATTTTGTCTTTATACTACCATAATTACATCATCCATTTACGTACATTAAATTGTTAACTTTAATGTAATATTGTATGCCAGCACGAGGCGAAAGTTGTGGTCTTAAATGTAATACGTACTAGTTCCAATCCATTTTCGGATAATAGAACAACTATGTAAGTATGCATGAAGGTAGTTTGTTAAAACTAAAATTTCTTATTAGTTGCCAATGTTAGTAATTTTCATTTCAAATATTGTTATACATAATGCCCTTTTATTAATTAAAATTCCAATTGACTTTAATCAGGGTATGTAAAAAATCAATATTTTTAACGCGAAAAATTATAACTTTTATTCGAAAAAAGAATATTTCCTTTTACTTTCGAATTGTGAATTTTGGAATTGAAATAAATTGTATTCTTTATTATTTTTTCAAACACAAATTGTGTTCGAAAGTATTAAAAAAGGCTGAATTTAGGATGGTCGGCGATGGTTCTCATAGCTGGAACTGGCGGCAGATAAATAAAAAGTAATGCCCTTAGTTGCTCTCTTTACTCTCTAAAAATTTTTAGCCGTGTAAAACCGATTTCTTAAATAATGAAATATTATTGCTTAGTTTACGTCCAGTCTTTAAAACCGTTTTCAAAACGTATCAAACCTGTTTTTATGGCGTTTTCAAAACTAAAAACGTTTTAAAACAGTTTTAAAAACTGCATGTAAAGTCAGTAATTATTAGTGTAAAATCAGCACTGATAAAATTTTGCAAATTGTAAATTATAAAATATGGTAAAAATTGTTCAGTTGTAATCATTAAAATTTATAAAAAAATATAACTATTCATAGGACTTTTTAAAGAAATTTTATTTTTGTTTAGTGCGTTCTTGTTCCTAGTGAACCTACTAAATATTAGCAAGGTAGTAGTTTGTTGTGATATTTAACAGTGGATGGATTTTCATATACATATGTCTGTATATTAAATGATAATATACAAACTAACATCGAAAGTGAAATACGAAAATTTGTATAAATGTGTTTTCTGTTTTCTTACGAAGGCCTCAGGTAAGAAGATTTTTCATTAACCGGTAAGTATGTACAGTACCTCATTTAATTTACGTAAAATGAATTCTATAAATGCAATCTTTAATCCAGAGATGGGCAGATAACTTTCAAAAAATAATTAAGTACAATTACAATTACTTTAACTAAAATGAAATGTAACTAATTTAGTTTAAAAAATAATTACCTACTCTTACGAACAGTTATTAAATTACTCATTACGTTTGAATAGTATTTAAAATTTTAATTATTTTACTTAATAAAAATGGGTACATTCCACTACCGATTTAATAAAGGACAGATAAATTTACTTCCCTAGCAAATTTATTTTAATTAACAAGTTCAAATAAATTTTATCTTTTACATACTTTGCAATTATAAGTTTCAGAACTGCAGTGCTGGACTAATGGCCACTCCTCCGCTAATGTAATTTCTTTAGTTCCATTGATAGTACGAACCTCTTCCTAACACACAATTCGTTATAGATTTATAGGCGGTCTTTCAGTCGCCAAGCAAAATATTTTCATTCGTGACGTTCCGCTATAACAAAGACCCCCTTATATCCGAAATATTTTAATAACGTTATATACTTATATGTATATATATATATATATATATATATATATATATATATATATATATATATATATATATATATATATATATACATATATATATATATGTAGCGACATCAACTTATCCTCGTCGTCTTAGGTTATTGTTATTCTTTTTTCCCGAAGTTACTTGGCGACAATAGAAAAATAAATAACTAGTTATATCTTGTCATTACAATTTAGTTCAAATAAATATTTATATTTTTACAATTTAAAGATCCCAGCGTTTATTTTACATTTTTGTAACGTCTGATACCGTTACATATATACCGTGTGTCTGTCGTAAAGGTGTGCATAGGAGATTAACATGGGAAATCAGTTTTTTGCAATTTCGTGCTCGCCTAATTATTTGAAGCAAAAATGCGTCAAATAAAAGTTTTAGAGCATAAAATTCTGCATCTAAATAAATATACAGAATTAGCTTTCCATGCATTGTAACGACAGAATTTAAATATGAAAATATCGAAAATTACGTTGAAAATATCGACAGCCATGGAATAGAACAAAAAATAAATAAATGCTTAACGTTTTATCTGTCACAACGTAAGTTAACTTCATAACTTACTGGACGTTTCTGACAATATGATTTTGTCTCTAGTTTTATTGTCGGAAATGATTAAAAAATGAACATTTATACGAATGAAGAGCTAAATTCGTGACATAATTTAAAAGACTGCTAATGTGTTTTCAAAAAATATACGTGAGCCGTGTAATCAGAATATAGGACGAGCAGAACATGCGTTACTCTAAGAAAGAGTGTTAGGAATGATAAGAGTACATAACAGCATCATACATAATAATTTTGTTCTGCAATGTAGAATTTTTGATATATTCATATTATTTAAACAAAACTGTATTTTCTTAACTTTATTTATTAGTCTAATATAATATATCCCTTATTATCATAATTAACGATATTTTTCAAATCAGATTGTCAGAAACGTCAAATACGTTAACTTACGTTGTGACAGATAAAACGTCAAGCATTTATTTATTTTTAGTTCAATTCCATGGCTGTCGATATTTTTAATGTAATTTTCGACATTTTCATATTTAATTTCTGTCGTTACAAAGCATGGAAAGGTAATTCTGTTTATTGATTTAGATGCAGAATTTTATGCCCTAAAACTTTTATTTGGCGAATTTTTGCTGAAAATAATTAGGCGACCAGGAAATTGCAAAAAACTGATTTCCCATGTTAATCTCCTATGTACACCTTTAAAATAGGCACACGGTATATATATACGATATATATATATATATATATATATATATATATATATATATATATATATATATATCACTTTATTTATATTCATTATTAAGCATATACTTTCGCTTTTTACTAATTTCTCATAATTATGTCCCATTATAAAAATTTATTTTGTATAAATAATATGTACCATTAATTTAAATAAAAATGGTTAAGAGTATGAATGTCTTCCACTGTTTTCTCTGTTCTTGTATTACACAACTGTACTGTATTCCATCTGAATAACTCTAGTTTTACTGAACTCTGACGACAACCCTAACCCTACTTTTTGTAATTATTCGTGTTGCGTGTTGTAAACATATACAGGCCAACATTATAGGTTTTTACAGTGATTCTGATTATAACACCAGTTAACTCCAATTTTCCTAGTATTAGTCTTCAATAAACAATGTTACCAGCTTTTTTTATTTAGTGGAAGAATATGAAAAGCGAAATTATTTCATATTTTTATTACAGTTGTTTACGACTTAAAATATTTACATTATTTTTATTGTATGAAAGTTGTCTACTGTATAGTGTATAGTTATTTTTAGGCAGCTATAACGTAAATAATTGTTTTACGTATCCTTTGGTAACCGCAAAGTATCTCTTTTAATTTGACATCTGTCAAAAACTATGTTGCGGCCGCAATTACTTCACGGCCACTTTTAGTTTACGGCCGCATTTACTTTACGAACTCAATTATTGTCAAACGTTTGTTTAACTAGCAAAAAAATAGTGTTGTACTACACGCAACTGTTGCAGCTTCATAAATTTTAAGCGGAATATTGGAAAAATCTTTGCCCTGTCGCTATAGCTCATTATCTTGCTCAACAAATTAATTATTGTAGTTATTTTAGTTTCTTTTTTAGGTTGTAATATATTTTGACAGTAAGTAGATTATTTTGTGAGTTGTCAGAAGACAGCACAGAACACTAAAAGTTATATAAATCAATCAGATGATACGAAATATATATTTAAATAAAAATTAGTAACTGTGATATTTACCTAAAAAATGTTGTGTGCACATCGGCTTGAAAGTTCTAATCTGCTGACCTCGGCTGCAATCTTCAGATTTGGCCAAATATTATCACTTTTACAACCTTGATACGCGTAAAATGGTACTTTGTAGCTTAAAAAATAAGTAGCGGAGAGCGGCAACCTTTCGAAAGCGAATATGATACTTTACGCTCGTAACGCATTATTTTTTTCTACGTTCGTTCTATAAATCGATATATCTAAAAAAATATGATAAGCAGGAGGTCCGTGAAGTAGGCACGTCATTATGAGCACAAATTCTGAAAACTACTCGAAAAATTTGTGCTACATTTGTATTGTTTTGTGCTGCTAAAATTAGGTCAGCACCCCCTACCCCTCCAGAGTTATTAATTATGGAAAATGACGTGCCAACTTCATGCTCAGCTCGCCATTTGGCAATACAAATAAAATGCAATGTACTGTTAGTTAGTGCTCGTGAAGGTGAGTTTTGTGCCGCATAAATTAAGTCAGCACCCCCTTCCCTTCCAGAGTTATTAATTATGGAAAATGACGTGCCAACTTCACGCTCAGCTCGCCATTTGGCAATACAAATGAAATGCAATGTACTGTTAGTTAGTGCTCGTGAAGTTGAGTTTTGTGCCGCATAAATTAAGTCAGCACCACCTTCCCTTCCAGAGTTATTAATTATGGAAAATGACGTGCCAACTTCACGCTCAGCTCGCCATTTGGCAATACAAATAAAATGCAATGTACTGTCAGTTAGTGCTCGTGAAGGTGGGTTTTGTGCCGCATAAATTAAGTCAGCACCCCCTTCCCTTCCAGAGTTATTAATTATGGAAAATGACGTGCCAACTTCACGCTCAGCTCGCCATTTGGCAATGCAAATAAAATGCAATGTACTATTGGTTTCCGCTGATGTTGCATGCTATTCTTCGGGTCCCAGTAGACTATTTAACAAAATGACAAAACACTGCGCTCTGTGAATTGTTTACACAAGACTTGTGCAGGTAGACGACAATACAGAAAAATTAATTGTCTTCGATAATTTCGCCATCCTACGGAGAGCTACAAAACTATAATTTATAAACCAGGAGGCGTAGCTAACACATTCGAGGTCCAATATTTCAGTAATCAAATATATGGGCAGTGCAACTACTGTTTATATTTATACTGTGGCATTGGCGAATAAGATGCATTTTTGGTTAAACGAATTCGAATGAAACATATTTTAAATGGGTATTTTACGTGAAAAGCATAATATGTTAATTTGTTAATTTGTTTTGCAGATCCGATTTGTTGTTTAAAATTAGTATTATATCTTTTTACTTTTACACTCGAATATAACAATAAATGTGACAATACTTCATCTCTACGTCTACACAACCCAAACAAACCAAATATTAAAATATCTCAGTCCTTGCCTAAGCGCGACGGTGCCACAGTTATGTAGTACGAGTATATTGGAATACGAAACTTGTGAATGGGTTATTGCAAGTGGTATAGGTCAAAGAAAAACTTTTCTACTGAAAAATAAAGAAAATCCATTTGCTATAGTTATAGTTTTTGATATTAGCTTTAAACTATTTTTATACAATCTGTGTACTTATGTAATTTAATGTTAAAAAAATGTTATTGCAAGTATAAATTGTATTAGCTCAACTTCTATTTTAAATGTAGAATAAGTTTTTGAATAGGTACCCTTGAGTGACAACTACGTCTACATATACTTGAATGGGAGCAGACAGACCAAGGCGAACAAAGCCCGACGTAGATGGCAGCATCATAGCCATGTATTTTTGCCACATATAATTTTTAATAACTTCACTGACAGTGAAACTTTTCTTATTACTCTGTAAAAATTAGTAAAAGATCAAATTAACAATAAAATTGCTTAACTCGAAAAATAAGGATTGTTAGTTGTTTATGAATGGAGTCCTGCACTCTGATTTTTTTTATTGTTTTAAAGGATAGTTTTTTTTAATTATGAAGAAATTCGTAGTATTAAAAAGTCTTAATTGTTTTTAGTTTAACTGCATTTGAATTTTAATGTCAATTTGATGTCATGGCGACACCTATTGCAATGTCTTTTTCTCGCACAAGCTCTATAGTAGGCAGCAAGAGAAAGGTAGAACTAATGTGACGTCACACTGATACTGACAACAATCTTAAAATATCTCGCAAAGTAATAATTAAAAAAATAGCTTTTTTTCATCTTTTTCACCCTAGTTACGCCACTGCTTGTTGCTGTTGCCTACAAAATTCAAGTGTTCTTTGCTCATGATAAAACAACTTCGAAAGTACACTCATGAAATGGGGTCCTGCACCATAACGAAATGAATAGAATGTACACTTTATACCTAAAGTATTACTCAATAAATAGCGATTAAGATGAAAAAAAAAAACTATTTTTTATTAATTACTTTGCGAGATATTTTAGGATTGTTGTCAGTGTCAGTGTGACGTCACATTAGTTCTACCTTTCTCTCGCTGCCTACTATAGAGCTTGTGCTAGAGAAAGATATTGCAATAGAAGCGATTTCGGGCGACATACCCGTTCACTTCTTCGGATTACTTACGGTTAGTTACGGTATGATATGGTTAATGGTGGCGCCAAAAATCGTTGGTTCACTTGTTGACACCGTGCTTGGTGGTTATGTGTATTCTGCGACATTTAAAACTGTCAAAAATAGTGTCTGACAATTAAAATGCATTAACGGAGAACGATAGTTTTTTCCGTATTTGTCCAAAAAAGAATCAACGAAATTAATTTCACCCTGTTTGACATAAGACCACGACTCCGACTGTTTTAACTTTTGACATTTCAAAAAAAGACATGATAAAAAGAGATAGAAATAGTGAACAGAGAGCTGACCCGACTCGCAAACCCGTTCAGCTGTGAGCACTGATCCAAGCATACCGGGTATGTTGTTCCTAGCGCCCGAATGTGTGAACGTATCTGAACGCAACATACCGCAAGTAAACGGTTGTCGCCCGAAATCGCCTTAGGTGTCGCCATGACATCATATTGACATTAAAATTCAAATGCAGTTAAACTAAAAACAATTAAGACTTTTTAATACTACGAATTTCTTCATAATTAAACAAAAACTATCCTTTAAAACAATAAAAAAATCAGAGTGCAGGACCCCATTTATAAACAACTAACAATCCCTATTTTTCGAGTTAAGCAATTTTATTGTTAATTTGATCTTTTACTAATTTTTACAGAGTAATAAGAAAAGTTTCACTGTCAGTGAAGTTATTCAAAATTATATGTGGCAAAAATACATGGCTATGATGCTGCCATCTACGTCGGGCTTTGTTCGCCTTGGTCTGTCTGCTCCCATTCAAATATATGTAGACGTAGTTGTCACTCAAGGGTACCTATTCAAAAACTTATTTTACATTTAAAATAGAAGTTGAGCTAATACAATTTATACTTGCAATAACATTTTTTTAACATTAAATTACATAAGTACACAGATTGTATAAAAATAGTTTAAAGCTAATATCAAAAACTATAACTATAGCAAATGGATTTTCTTTATTTTTCAGTAGAAAAGTTTTTCTTTGACCTATACCACTTGCAATAACCCATTCACAAGTTTCGTATTCCAATATACTCGTACTACATAACTGTGGCACTGTCGCGCTTAGGCAAGGACTGAGATATTTTAATATTTGGTTTGCTTGGGTTGTGTAGACGTAGAGATGAAGTATTGTCACATTTATTGTTATATTCGAGTGTAAAAGTAAAAAGATATAATACTAATTTTAAAAAAACAAATCGGATCTGCAAAACAAATTAACAAATTAACACATTATGCTTTTCACGTAAAATACCCATTTAAAATATATTTCATTCGAATTCGTTTAACCAAAAATGCATCTTATTCGCCAATGCCACAGTATAAATATAAACAGTAGTTGCACTGCCCATATATTTGATTACTGAAATATTGGACCTCGAATGTGTTAGCTACGCCTCCTGGTTTATAAATTATAGTTTTGTAGCTCTCCGTAGGATGGCGAAATTATCGAAGACAATTAATTTTTCTGTATTGTCGTCTACCTGCACAAGTCTTGTGTCAACAATTCACAGAGCGCAGTGTTTTGTCATTTTGTTAAATAGTCTATTGGGACCCGAAGAATAGCATGCGACATCAGCGGAAACCAATAGTACATTGCATTTTATTTGCATTGCCAAATGGCGAGCTGAGCGTGAAGTTGGCACGTCATTTTCCATAATTAATAACTCTGGACGGGAAGGGGGTGCTGACTTAATTTATATGGCACAAAACTCACCTTCACGAGCACTAACTAACAGTACATTGCATTTTATTTGTATTGCCAAATGGCGAGCTAAGCGTGAAGTTGGCACGTCATTTTCCATAATTAATAACTCTGGAAGGGAAGGGGGTGCTGACTTAATTTATGCGGCACAAAACTCACCTTCACGAGCACTAACTAACAGTACATTGCATTTTATTTGTATTGCCAAATGGCGAGCTGAGCGTGAAGTTGGCACGTCATTTTCCATAATTAATAACTCTGGAAGGAAAGGGGGTGCTGACTTAATTTATGCGGCACAAAACTCACCTTCACGAGCACTAACTAACAGTACATTGCATTTTATTTGTATTGCCAAATGGCGAGCTGAGCGTGAAGTTGGCACGTCATTTTCCATAATTAATAACTCTGGAAGGGAAGGGGGTGCTGACTTAATTTATGCGGCACAAAACTCACCTTCACGAGCACTAACTAACAGTATATTGCATTTTATTTGTATTGGCAAATGGCGAACTGAGCGTGAAGTTGGCACGTCATTTACCATAATTGTTAAATCTGGAGGGGAAGGGGGTGCTGACTTAATTTTAGCAGCACAAAACAATACAAATGAAGCACAAATTTTTCGAGTAGTTTTTAGTATTTGTGCTCATAATGACGTGCCTACTTCACGGACCTATAAGCAGGAAGTAACTAAAATTTTAACTAATATAAATTTGAGCTCAAGAATTAATATTAAAAATTGTCAAAGGTATATAATCTATTTTAAATATTGTAAATAATGAAATAAAAGTAATTTTTATTTTGTGAGCAAGCGAAAAGTATTTTGCGCTTGTTACCATGGAAGACGCGCGAAAAATTATTTTGTTGCTCACTCCGCGGAAAACTTCAATTTTACGATTACAAATGAGGGCATAAACTTCTATTTTTCATATCACTTGTTGAAAAATTTGGTGGTAGCATGAATGGTGATTAGGAGATGACCAGGAAGGAGATGATTAGCAGCGTTTTATCCCAGCTAGTCATCTCCTTCCCAGGCATCTCCTAAACATCATAAATGCTAGCACCCAATACGTTTTAAAATATAAAATTGAATATTTATAAATCCAATTTTGGATTTGTTAAAATTAACATTGTATCAATTTCCTATTCAGTAATATTCTGGTTAATTTGTTAATCCGGCGTTAAAAAAGGTGGGTCTGATAAAGCTTAGCAAACTTCTGAAATTATTTTTAATTTAGCTGAAGTGCTATTAGCGACTTCCAGCACCTTCATACAAAATAATTTAGTTTAACTTGTCAGTAATTAAAAATTTAGTTTTAATTAGGGTTTAAATTCAGCTGTAGAGGGAAACAGACGGGTTCAAAGAGGTTTGGAATGTACTTATTTTACCTTCTTGTTATTGAAGTTTGAATTTCTCTACCATTTCTTGTTTTTTGACAAAATTTTGTATCTTGATTAATTTACCTAATCATTTTCTAGAAAACCTGCGACAAAGGCCATCAATCGCAAATGGCTGCAAACACGTAATTTTACAGGAATTTACTTTAGTGCGCTAAATTAACATAACGTAACCTAACGTACAAACATAATCTAAGATAAGTTTTTTTTATTGATAAATTAGGATATGACACGGTACATTTAAAAAATTACATATAAAACGTATATAACAGCCAAATTTTTACATTAGATTCAAATTCGGTACATGAAACTAAGTATAAAATCTGCAGCTTTACTATTTTTCTAAAACAATTTATGTTTTTGTAAATGAATTCATCAAATTTTATTTATTGAAAAAAAAAATTGTTTGAAACTTATACGAGCATTATAACTAAATTACGACGATTGGTAAATAAAATTTATTAAATATGAAAATAGAAGAGCGTGTATGAATGCGATTATGAATGTGGCAGAGGCGAATGAAGTGTGCTTAGACAGGAATATGTGGCGAAGGTGCGAAGGATTATTGTTTCGTAACTATTACTGTGGTCCAGTTGCGGTATTTCGCTACCGATAATCGGTCACTTTAATATGTTAAGAGAGGAATATTTGTTGTGGTGTCCGGTTAGTAAGAATGGTATTGAAAGAGAGAGTGATTATTTTGGTGGTTGATATTATTATTATTATTGTTTCGGGTTTTTGCTAACCCACTAAGTGGGAAATGCGTGATTTTATGGATGTATGTTTGTATGTATGTAAAATAGCAGCTGTTCTGCTGTAAGTCAAAATGATAGAAGAAAAAAAAACCGTTGTTTCTTTTTATAAATTATTTCTATACCTTTTTAAAATGTAAAAACTTTTTTCAACTGACGTAACTTTTTTAATGTTACATCTCTTAATGTATCTACCCACCATTAAAAAAGTGTCATTTATCGTTATAATTCGGATGTTATACCATTATTCTTTTCTGGAGAAATAGCACATTAACAATGGGAGTCTACTTATTTTCATGATCCTCCTTCTTCTTTTTCTTATAAAATTATCTCTTATACGTGTTTGAAGGCCATTTTCATTTTGCTTTTATTATCCCGTTACTTATATACTTTACAACTTATACACCAATGGTTAACGGGTAATATAATTTAATATACAGATTCTACTACAAAATGTTTTCTTTAGAAATACGCAAAAATAAGTGAAATTTATTTAAAGTGAACATTTTTTGTATTACTAGATTCCTGTACTTCTCTAATAGAATAGTCGCTAATATTTCTTTGTCTCAGTAAAAATCTAATATTTTAATTTGTTGTCAAACAATATATATTAAGTATAATTATATCAGTAATGTTTTTATTAAAGAAGTATAGGAATTCATTTAATGAATGAGGGAATACTATTTCTATGTTATAATCATATGACGGTCATCGGTGGTCATGTAGTCAAGAGTGCTCGCCTGGCATACAAGGTTGCTCGTGTGGGACCTCGTTCGAGTCCCACACGAGTCAGTTTTTAATAAAAAAAAAACGACACACCCCGATGAGTTCGAGTGGCAGCAGAGGTCACTATAAGCTACTCTGTTGTGACGTTTTGCAACGTCACTGGTTTGTTTCATTACAAAAATTTTCTTATTGAATAAATAAAAATCTTTGAGCCACAATTTTATTGAGATGGTACACCTCGTAACAATTATTGTTTTAACTCTGCTAGTTTCACACGGCAATGCCAGTGAAACACTTTAAATATTTTATTTTTTTGTTCAAAAAGTTTGCCCCATTTGAATTTTAATTCAGTTCTTATTACTGCTTATTAGTCTTTTAAAATCGAATAGTGACTTATCATTGTTGCGCGAACTTACGCCAAAAGTTATTTCCGCCGTATTTAGTTTTGGCATATTTGAGAGTAGAGGCGCTGTAATTATTTGCATATAAGAGGAATGCACCGGCATTTCACGCTCCTCTCCTCTTCGAGCTTGTACTTTTCGACTTTTATTTTTGGCAGGCAGTTAGGCCTACAGTTTGAGTGCATCGTGGTGCGAGACGTGATTTCTCTTTTAGTTTCCAAAAATTTCTCATTGTTTCACGTTTGGGTTGAGGACCTGCTACGGCTGCTAGTGGTGAGTTACTCGAACTTTATTCAATTTTTTTTGTTATTTGGATGATATAGATTTGTTAAAGTTTCATTGTTTGTACCACCCACGTGTTGCCTTATGCAGCCGAGGGCAGTGCATTTGTATCGAGTAACTACCATTAACAGTTGAGTTTCTTTTACCCAGATTATTGAACATTTTATTTTTAAATTTATTACAATTATTAAAGATTTGTAGTTGTGATTTAAGCTGAGTTTACGAACTCATATCTCTCACCACCATGCCACTGAATCTTCAAAATTCTTATAGATTTTTCTTTTGGATTTAGTGATATTTTTTTTGGCAAATTTTTTATGATTTTTGTGTACTATATTATCAAGTAATTCTGCTTAACGTAGCCCGAGCTATCAACCTTATAGCTCCAGTTTTCCCCCGGGTCATCGAACCCCTTCATATTGTTAATTTTTTTTTGTAGTAGTTCTGCTTAACTTTCCTCCCTTCACCATCCTACCCTTATCCTGCGTATGTATGCGTGAGTGAGTGGTGGGTGTTGCGGCCATTTTTTGTTTAATCCTGCTGGATCACGGTTGGAACTTGTTTTCGTTTAGGAAACCGGATTTTTTCTCCGCGCCATTTTTTTGTAGTTGGCAAATCCAAATTTTGGGTGTTAGCTATTTTGTTGATTTGCTACCCGCCGCGTGGGAGATTAGTCCTCCAGGATTTTAAATTTAGTTTAGCGCCGGTTTGTTAAATTTCTTGGTATTACCAATTTAAATTTTTGGGTATTTTTTTTGTAGTTGCGCTATAATTAAATTTTCTTTTGGACTGCAGTCACCCTGAGCCCTTTCCTAGTATCGTGACGTTTTGTCCTTGTGCTGTATTTTCATTCATTCCCCTCACTTTCTTTCAGCAACATAAAGATCTTTTTTGTTAAATTCAAGGTCATATTTAATTTTTTTTGTAAAATTCTCTTTGTAATTTCCGGACGGCGTGCAGGAGTCGGATTTATTTTTGTATGATCCTTTGTAAAGTATCCAAATCCTTCTGGTTTCTGGTGTTACTCCCTAAGTACGTAGTACTGCGGAGATTATTTTTTGTAGGGAAAGTAGCGGCTGTGTTGGTTGCGACTGTCTCTTGGCTTAGACCTGCTACCCCGAGGGAGGTGATTCAAGGAGTCGGACACCAGCTCCGCCAGCGATCCACCAGGGCCTGCTACTGTACCTCGCAGTACTTACCTATACCGGTAGAGCAGATGAACACCACTGCAGGGTGTAACCACCATTTCACCGAACCAGCGCTCGGGGTCTACCACCAGTCCGCTGCTGCTCGTACCCGGAGGTTTTTCTTCGTGATACAGTCACCCAGAACAGGCTTGGGTCAAGGGATCAGTCCTCCAACATAGTGTTCCCCCAGCAGTAGCTAGAGACGTCCTGTACCGCCGACGGAGTGTTAGTATTTTTTCTCTTTTTCTACGATAAACTTTGAATTTATTTTTCTCTTGTTACAAAATTTTTTTGTTGTGTAACTTTTCAAAATTAAACATTTCATTTTATTTGTTTTGTGTTCCTTTCTCGAGTACACCTCTCGAGGCTTACCCTTTTTCAAGGTGTTGGCGCCCGAAAAATAACTTTGTGGTATTTCAAACTTTTGCACAGGCATTGGCCTGAGTCACTTTTTGTAAGTTGGGCTACTATCAACCACAAACTTATTAATCGAACCCCGACCTTTGCCACCGCTACAACCCGTGAGCTCCGACGCATCAACTTTTGTGTGATACGGTAAGTAGCCGTTGTTCTCTTGTGTCACACTGTATGTAACAAGTGTGTCAACAGAGGGCACTAAAAATGTCTCTGTATAATTGTATATATGTAAATTGTGATAATTTGTATAGGTCAAATAACCTTATAACAAATAAATACATTGTTATATTATTATATTATATATATATATATATATATATATATATATATATATATATATATGTAGACTTTTGGCACATAATATAACAACCAGAATCACAAAGTCCAAGTCCACATATGGGAAAGGTTATACACATTATAATAATAAAAAGTAATTAAATAATTAAGAGATTATAACACGGGGGAATGTTTAAAGCTCGACTCGTAGCGAAGAACTTTAAATTTCCCGAGTGCTATAATTTTGATTTTGCCCATAGTACAACGCTTTATTTTATTTTGGTTCTCCAAATTCAATAATTCAATAGGTATATTATTTGTTATCACTGTGCTGCCTTTGTTAATTTTATCAACCGATTATCCCAAAGATATATCTGATGAATGACGCCAAGTTGGTTCAACAGAAGTCAAAATACGTATATGAGAAAGAATACGAAAAGTTTTGGGAGTGGCGGAGTTCAAAGCCTATGATTTGTTGAATTTATTGTGGTGTCTAACATTTATCCATAAACCACAATTTTAATTTCTTCATATAGCTGTTGCATGGAAATTTTATATGCCCTTGGGTGATAAAAGCCAAATTACACCTGATATTGAGGCGAATAAACAAGTTCATGATTCCAAAATAATAGAAAATGTTGTGAGGATGGTTTTATTATATTTTATTACATGCCACTTATTCAATATATATATATATATATATATATATATATATATATATATATATATATATATATATATAACAACTATAGTAACCAAATACTGATTTAATTGTGTGAAACTTAAAACCAAGTATTTTCAATAATTAAAATAAATATTGATGTTCACTAAATAGGCTGTGGACGTTCGCTAACAGTTTGACATACTGACTATGACATTGTCCTCGATGTCTCCGTCTGTACTTATAATGTCGTGGAGGTTGTTTCCGTTGCGACTTTTCCTCGCAATCTATGACTTCGTAAAGTTCTTCTTTTTCGCCACAATCTATGACTTCATTATTGACGAAATCTTCTTTTTCTTCACTCTGTATGACGTTTTCTTCGATTCTGATTCTGGTTCCGGGTCTTTTAAAACAATTTTTTGGTAATTATTTTTTTCTTATCTGTATCTCCATTATCCATTATCTTCATCTTCTTCTTCGGTCTCTTCATCTGCTTCCTTGGTTTCATGATCGTCCTTATTTTCTTTTAATTTTCTTCTGTCTCTTTTTATTAGTGTAGTTAATTTTCTATTTTCGAGTTCTTCGTGTTTGGAATTCTTCATCATCGGAATCGTTAAGATCTTTGTGTTTTATTTTAGGTTTTCTCGTACGTTTAAATTCAATATTAAAATCATGATTATTACTTCGTTTAATTTTCTGAGATTAGTATCTAGGGTTTGGTCTTGTAAAGGGTACCACAAAATTTATCACTTACTTCGCTTTTAGATTCATCCGAGATTGATTTCTGTTTCTTTTGATATGGTGGTTCATCAACAGAATCAGAATCATCATGGACGATATCTTTGTGATAACATATTATTCTAGTTCTTGTTGAACGTCTAATAAAGAGATCCAGTTCACTTATTTACCTTGTAAACCTTATATGTCTTCTTTTCTAATAGAGAGATCCAGTTCACTATCGTTATTTTGCAAATCTTCTATGTCTTCTTTTTTTCATTACTTGTACACTTAAAGACTTTGTCATCTTCAAAAGATTCCTCTAAAACTTCAGGTTCTTGAGCTGGCTCTTCGTAAACGTGAAAAACAGAAAATAGATATCTGGTGCTGCTTGTGCAGGTTCTTGAGCTAGCTTCTCGAAACAAGAACAACAGAAGATTCAAGTTCTGGTGCTGCTTATTTCTTGATTTATTTGATAATTTCTGATATTTGTGCCAAAATTGTATGCATATGAATAGTAATTTGTTGATTAATTTTTTCGTTTACAAATTCAATACTTCTTTCCCACTTCTGAGAACTGTAAGATTGGTTTTATTATATTTGATTACATGTCACATATTCAATATTACAAAAGTAATATACATTTATATAAATAACAACTGTAGTAACCAAACATTAATGTTTAAGCAATTTTTTATGTTTCTTGCTGTGGTTTCTTGGTCATTTGTAAAAATATTGATGGGAAATCCAGACAGATATCAACTGTAACGCTGGAAACTAAAAACCATGAAATAATTGCAAAAAATTTCGTCTATGATGAGATAACAAACGATGTTGAAGGACAATCTATAAAATGTTACGTTACTATATATTGTTCTGACGAATCACAAAATATGTTCAAAAAAGAAACAATTCCATTAAAAATATAATAAACTCAAATGAAAATAAAAATTAATTGAATTACCTGTCCAATTTAAATGCCAAGAGAAAAAATATATTAAAATGCAGATTATACTGCTTATATTACGCTACCTAAACCATTTATCTTTTTTATTATCGTCTAAACGTCTAAAGTGTTTGTAAAAACGAGTCACATTGTGAACCGCAGAATAGCATGCGACATAAGCGGAATTTTGGTGAACTAAATTAATGGCGGCCAGTAGGACATGTGAGATATGTAAATGTCAAGAACCATCACTTTGTATAACAGAAAAAGAAGTCATCACGTTTTGATTTTATAATTTCTTTTGAAAATGTTCGAAAAGTAAGCGAATTAAAAAAATGAACATAATGTACATCAAAAAGTACTGCATTAAAGAGTATACTATTACAACAAAATTTCAAGACATTCAATAATTTTTAGAAAAGAAGAAAAACTTCATCGATTGAACGTATGGAAAATATATTTAAATATATCGGAAAGCTGTAATCTGATAAATAAATATGACTGCTTCTTTCATTTCAGAAAAATAATTATGATACAATATTGCAAATATGTACACTCGTGGCCAAAAAAAGTTTTTGTCTACTTATAACAACCGAAATATGGGTTTATTTGTTAAAAAATAATTAACTGATCTGTAAACTAAGATCAGTAATTTAAAAAGTGTAACAAACTATTTATTTAGAAAAGTTCCTGAAACAGAAAAATGAACAAAAGTAGCAAATTTCTTTTTCCTTATTAATTAAGTTTTATAGCTAAGTTATGATTTATTTTGAGTAAGTAATGGTTTATATTACCTCCCCGAACTGTAAAAACTTTTACCATATGTGTTGGTAAACTTTCAATACAGTTGGTAACTCTTCGTGTAAATTATTTTTCCATTCTTCAGAAAGCGGTAGTATTAGATATTGAATTGGTTTTGGTACGGATTATCGTTGCTGAACTCTTTGCGTTAACATAATTTTATATTTTTCATAGGAATTGAAGTCAGGGTTGCGATCTGGCCATCGTAATAATCGAATATTGATTTATTTTATTGTTATATGTGCAAAGTTAGGACGCATGTCGTCAACTTTTAAGATGAAATTCTAATTTACATAAATGCCGCTAAACCACGATATTTAAACAAAACAAGCTCAATATTTCAATACATCGAAATACCAGCCCATACCATTTTACTACCACTGTCGAATGGTGTTTTTCAGGTTATGCACTTGGCAACAGACAACAGTTGGTAGTAATCCCCATCTTTGTAGAACAAATATTGCTATAAACCGATGTATAAACGGGTTTGTAATGCATAGTGATCCTAATATTTGCTATTTGTTGTAATCCCCTGTTTCATTATAACGAGTTACATTTTGGGCAGTACTTCTGGGAATAATCAAGGCTACAGGGATGTATTGTACAATGTGATCATCATCACCTGAAGTTTCGGCTCAGGCTACATTTTCCCATTGATTTATAACAAATTTATTCACAATCAGTACTATAAGTACTAAGAACGCAATAAACTACACATTAGGTGTCATTAACCAATGATAACTGAAAAATTGTCATTCTTGAATTTTTGAAAACAGATAATTTTGGACAAATTTAGTTTTTTTTCTTTTTCCTTAATAAATTAAGTGTTTGCCACATTTTTTGTGTCCGGTATTTTTTGCCACGAGTGTAGTTTTAAGACAATTATTGACAGTATTATAATAAAATTTATAGTTTCTTTGATATTAATATGTATTCGTTTCTGCAGGCTGCAGTTCTAAGTCAAAATTGTCGTAAGTCGAGTTACGTAACAAATAATAAATAACAAAGAATATTTTGGGTCAGAAAGCGTTCATTCAAAATGTAAACAAATTTGACATGTCCTACTGGCAGCCACGACAGGTGCGCTTGCAGCGCCACCAATGGAGTCTGCGAGCCCATATAGTCCCTACACATTTTCAACGACAGCAAATTAGGCCAGTATAATACAGAAATACACTTTTTAGGTTACTTATTTTCACAGAAGGACAGCTTTCAGCTACATTAGCTAACGTCACCCCGTGTTTAATGCTACTGGTTGCTAGCTGCAGCCGTACCCAATACGATCAAAGCCACAGATTTTCAAGTTATGAAACCAATATGTTAAGTTACTTGTTAACATCGGACGTAGAAAAAGATATATGTAAACAATATATGGAACACGACGAATTGAACATAAAATGTTCTAAAGATATGTCAGCAGCAGTATATACCTATCTTTAAAAGAAACCCACCAATAAACCTTTTTTTGGATTACAATTTACAAAAAACAACGTTAAAGTTACAAACCAATTTTCGTCAAAAAAACGTTTAATCCGTGTCAAAATAAATTGTTTATTATTATCCAATAAAATGTTTTTTATAAAATATAATTTGCGTTTATAGTTTAGGAGATATCTTCGTTTTACCGAAAATGCAGCCTGCCGGACAGAGGACGAATAATGTTATTATCAGCTATAATATCCCGAGGACATTCATAATTACGAAACAATTTTATGACAGTTACCGAAAGCGCGTTGCTTGGTAACCGTCCGACACCGAAGGCAGAAGGGTGTTACCTAAAAGCAACGTGCTTAAGGAAGTTTTGATAAAATTATAAGTATTTATCAATGATCGAGGGATATTCGGTGAATTTTTTTTGCAGTTTTAATTAAATTTAAGAAAAATTCGTATTTAGCGAAATTTTATAATTATAAAATCACCCAATAGATGTCAGTAGTAGCTATGAATATGTTCAGCGTTTAGTGTGTGACGATAATAAGATTGACATTTACACGAGAAGACAAGACACTTCTAGTTTTATTATACAAACGTTTAATAGTAATAGTTTTATTAATTGAATCGTTATTTTCACTGCTATACAGTGAAAATGACATTTTCAAATTAAAACAATTAGTCTTTAATTATCTGTCAAAAAGTGTTTGTTACTTAGCAACTTAGTGACAAAAGTGATAATTGTCTTACGATAATTATCAGTGCAAGTTTGTTTTGATTGGTTACTTTCGTACACCTGATCAGAAATACAGGCATTCAATTGGATAATTTTTTAACCAAAAAATGTTCTATAAAACATCTATAAAAACTTTTGGTGATAAATTCAAAATAACTCCTGGAGTATTGGGCGAAGCCATGGTGGCTTGCTTGTGAAATATAAGCATATGAAAAATGTACATAAAACGCAGCTTAAATTTAATTTATTCAATCTATCTACCTGTTTTATCGGCAAATATTCAAATAGAATTTTTTTAAACTGCTTATTCAAATGAATGCTTTACATTAAACATATATTTGCATAAATAAAAGTAATGAAGTATTAATTATTTAATATAATCACAGCGTACTGAACATGTAAATGGACTTTTTAATGGGATTTTAGAATATATTTTATATTATACGAACATTTAAAAATGAGTTAATATATTCTGAATTTTAAAATATAAATATATTTTTAATAAATATTATTTGACAATGAAGCAATTATTTACTTTTATAACAAAAGTTTAAGACTAGGATTTATAGAGATAGAAAAAAATTGGCTAAAAATGAAGAATCCAGAAAAAACAAAATATCTTCGGTGAAAATATTACGTTAACAATAAATGAAGATTATTTGCCCAGTATAATAGATTTTTGTTTATACGTTTAAACATTCTCCTTGCTTGAGTCAAATTTGCATTTAATATCTAATAAATAAACACACATAATATTTTCATTTATTGTAAAATAAAAATTAGAGTAAGTATAATAATTTACTATAAAAAATAATATATTATTATATAATATTTATCAATAAAACGCTATTTGTTATATTTCAATAAAACAACTAAACTTAAACATTGCATCTCACCTTAAAATTATGTGAAAATAAAAACTAAATACATACCTATTCTGAGAACAACAATGTTCTCATCTTCAGTAGTAAATTTTACTAGAAACCTTATAAAGAGGGTAAAGATAAATCAGGATTACTTAACATGTCAACCATCCCAGAGGTCCTAACAGACCTTCTCTCAGAGACTGGTTAAGATTACTCAACATGTAAACCATGTCAGAGTTCTTAACAAATCCTTATATTCCAAATCAATTAATATTTAAATAAAGACCTATAAACAAATGGAAATAGTTTTAGTTATAACAATCTTTCAAAATTTGATCAAAATGATGTCTGAGCCTGTATACTTCGCAGGCCTGAATTATTTTTCTTCTGAGTGTTAAAATATCATTAATTGGTCCTGCGTTTTCTATTTGTTTAAATCGAGAGGTATCATTTGCTACTTTCCGATGCAAGTATCTCAAGAACATAATTGTGATCAAATTTTGTACAACAAAATTTAAAAATTGATTCGTTTTTTATTGTTATAACTAAGACTAAGACAATTTGCGTCAGTAGCGTTTTTACTTCCTTCTCATGCAAATATCTCTGAAACAAAGTATTTGTGAAATTTACTTGTCCACTTATTCCTAGGTTATTTATTTAAATTTTGTTTAGTTGTTTAATTTTAGAATAACAATTGATACGTAATTATAGATTTATTACGATTATAATGTAGAATCACGCTATGTGTAATCTAAATTGAATAATAAATTTTAAAACTAATAAATTAATAATTTGGTTTCTTTACAAGAAAAGTTTTCTTTCAATTAATGATGACTCAAATTTTTCATATCTATCTTTCTTATTATTAAATCTTAAAAATTAAATAATATTTGAATGAAATTACACTAAATTATTCTTTTTTATATAATTAACGAGATCAAGAAAAGTTTCTTGGTAGGCAAATTCGCCATTTAATTAACATCCTACGAAATGTATTGTGGTTTGTGGTAATTTTAACTTTGTCGTAGCTTATTTAATTAAAGCAAAAAGTTAAATTTTCTTATGCTATACAGTACAGAATGATTTTGTAGCTTTGTAACAAACTTGGGCAACGGAAAGTAAAAGTTTTTCAAAAAAATAATGTAATGTAAAACTTTTGTTTACAACTTATAGAGGTTTTAAAATTTTTAAACACTAAAACATAACTATTTAATAATTAACATTATTTTGTGATACTGAACGCAAATTATAGAATTCATATAAATTATCTCGCAACGATGAACTAAACTTCTTTCTTGTACTAAAATAATTTCATATTATTTCTAATATGAGTTGTATCATCTTAAATCCTGTGTATAAATAATATACTTATAAAACTAAAATATACTGCTGATGCCCAATCTCTCAAGAAGAGTCAGCTGCAAACATAATAGTCTATCCTTGTCAGTTAGTGTAAGAATGTTCCTCCCGCTAATTGCCCTCTCCAGTTCTACGCCAATAAAATCAAAGCTATCCGGCGCTTGCGCAGAGCTTTCTTACAGACAAGTATATATATATATATATATATATATATATATATATATATATATATATATATATATATATATATATATATATATATATATATATAAATAAAAGACGCTGAACAGCTACTATTGATATCTATTGGGTGATTTTATAATTATAAAATTTGGCTAAATACAAATTCTTCTTGAATTTAATTAAAATTGCAAAAGAAATTCTCACCAAATACCTCTCGATCATTGATAAATACTTATAGTTTTTTCAAAACTTCCTTAAGCACGGTGCTTTTAGGTAACAACCCTCCGCCTTCGAAGTCGTGAGATTACCAAGCAACGCGCTTTCGGTAACTTTCATAAACCAAAATCAAAGATATCCGGCGCTTGCGCAGAGCTACTCTTACAGACAAGTATATATATATATATATATATATATATATATATATATATATATATATATATGTCTGGACTCGACCAATGTCAGTCTCACAAATTTCACTCCCACCAGCAGTATATTTTAGTTTTATAGGTATATTGTATAAATACAAAATTTGTTTCGTGACTTCATAAATAAGACTCGCAAAGACTTATCATAAGAAATCTAGATGGCCATTGTATCGAATCTCCGTTACCGATAAAAATAGTAAGAAAATAATATTTTTCGATTGTCGTGTACATTTTTGGCTACTAAATTAACAAAATTGCATCGAAATGAAATGTCCAATAAAATATAATATATTGCTGTCAAAATTTTGATTTGTATTTTTTGTTTAAATCTTAGATTGCCTTGTCGTTACAATTACTGACCATCAAACTTTTACAATTTGTAAACAGACAATCGAACTTATATTTACATTTTTTTATTTTGTTGGAAAATATATCTACTTTTCGATGCTTAAGTTTATAAATAAGGCTATTTGTTAAAATTAATTAATTTTCATGGATGATAGTCTATTGAACAAGGAGTCTTACCTTTCTTTATTCTTTTTAGATCAAAAATAAGATAGGATTGTAGGGGATATAAGTCTTTGATTACTTTTAAAACTTTATAACTTTCATAAAATATCATATAAGTTATTATAAAAACATAATTAAGATCACTAATTTTTTTTAAAAATCAACTTTGAAAAAAGTTCATCAATGTCTGTCAATAATTTCACTAAAATTTATTTTATCGATGTTGGATTTATATGGAAGCTCTCATCCGCGTCTTGCTTTCTGGAAGGCGCCGCGATGCTGACTGAAACAGCGTCGCGTGCTTTTCGGGCGCGCGCATGCGCTTGTATCCGACGCAGCCAATATTATACCCTCTATACTCCCATTATACTATTGAAGTTCATTCAATTATCAATGATATAACACATTTACTAGTTTTAGAGCGGGCATCAAAAATATATTTCATATAAAAAGTGTTTGTAATGAAAATGTTTTTTAAATATCAAAAATTAGTAATTTCATATTTCATCATTTTTACCGAAACCGATTAAATTATGTACCTATTTAAAATTTATTTATAAATTCGCAATTGCATGTCATTTTTGACAATTGAATTACATTATAGAAACAATCAAAAGCATTAGATTTTGTAACCATCGGATGCATTGGAGATCTCGACTTTGTATCGATCTCCAAAATCATCCTCAACCAGTAAGAAGCACATAGTGCCCATATAACTATTTCACACTATTTATGAATATGATCGCGTATATATATATTTTTTTAAATATAGGGCGCGAGCAGACACGTAACTCGAGGGACCTTGACGTGCTTAGAATCAGCTGATTTGTGTGCGCATGTCTTTTTGACAAGGACAATGTCATGTTGACAAGACCAATGTTATGATTTATTTTGATTTTGAATTGCTAAAATGTCAATATTTTATAATGTTTAGACAGTAAAACACATGAAATTAAAAATAATAACATTTTAGCAGTTAAAAATCAAAATAAGTCAAAACATTGGTCTTGTCAACATGACATTGTTCTTGTCAAAATGACATGCGCACACAAATCAGCTGATTCTAAGCACGTCAAGGTCCCTCGAGTCACGTGTCTGCTCGCGCCCTATAGGCTTCTACGCTTCAATTTAATTTTCAATAGGCTGAAAACAGTGCATACGACATTATAGACCATTTTGGATATTTGAGCGACGTCTATATTTATTTTTTGAACTAGAGATGGTAATGCCGTTAAATGGCGCCATTTCATATTCATACGCAACCCAGACATATAGTTTTAGATTTTGGAGTTACACAGGAGCTGTCAGAATGAATTTTAGTATAAGGTATGGGTTAAATTCTTATTTTACAAATAAAAGCTTATTTTAGTATGTCAAACAGACAAATATATGCATCAATCAATTATAAAATAGTGCTGCGTTTCTCAATCTTTTACACTCGCGGCACACTTTCCTAAGAAAAAACATTTTCGCGGCACACGTGCGTTATATATTAAAAAAATAAACTAAGTTAGAAAAAAGATATCGAACGAAAAAATAATTTCAACACAACTTGCATTTATACCTGGCATTTTATAAAAAAAATAAGGATTTTTATTGTCAGTGTCAAAATATTACATTTATAACCTTAGTGTCCGTGTAAACTTATTTAAAGATGTGGTAGACACAGATGCATTTATTCAAGATATGATTGTCGCTTATTATGTAACTGACAATGATTTGTTATTTCTTCTATATCAGGCCTAATTACGGACAGAGGAATTCTCAGTTCGTTCTCGAAATTTTCAGTCTGATTTTTCATGTTGAGAGTTGAATGTTGAAAATCTTAAGTTTCCAAGATTTCGCGGTACACTTAAAGATTTTCGCGGCACAGTTTAGTGCCGGGCACATTTTTGAGAAACACTGAAATAGTGTATCACTCGCGCACGCACGCACGCACGCGCGCGCACGCGCACGCGCACGCGCACACGCACACGCACACGCACACGCACACGCACACGCACACGCGCACGCGCACGCGCACGCGCACACGCACACGCACACGCACACGCACACGCACACGCACACACACACAGACACACAGACACACAGACACACAGACACACAGACACACAGACACACAGACACACAGACACACAGACACACACACACACACACAGACACACACACACAGACACACACACACAGACACACACAGACACACACAGACACACACAGACACACACACAGACACAGACACACACAGACACACACACAGACACAGACACAGACACAGACACAGACACAGACACAGACACAGACACAGACACAGACACAGACACAGACACAGACACAGACACAGACACAGACACAGACACAGACACAGACACAGACACAGACACACACAGACACACACAGACAGACACAGACACAGACACAGACACAGACACAGACACAGACACAGACACAGACACAGACACAGACACAGACACAGACACAGACACACACACAGACACAGACACAGACACACACACAGACACAGACACACACACACACACACACACACACACACACACACACACAGACAGACACACACACACACACAGACACACACACACACACAGACACACAGACACACAGACACACAGACACACAGACACACAGACACAGACACAGACACAGACACAGACACAGACACAGACACAGACACAGACACAGACACAGACACACACACACACACAGACACAGACACAGACACAGACACAGACACAGACACACACACAGACACAGACACAGACACACACACACAGACACACACACACACAGACACACACACACACAGACACACACACACAGACACAGACACACAGACACAGACACAGACACAGACACAGACACAGACACAGACACAGACACAGACACAGACACAGACACAGACACACAGACACAGACACAGACACAGACACAGACACAGACACAGACACAGACACAGACACAGACACAGACACAGACACAGACACAGACACACAGACACACACACACACACACACACACACACACACACACACACACACACACACACACACACACACACACACACACACACACACACACACACACACACACACACACACACACACACACACACACACACACACACACACACACACACACACACACACACACACACACACACACACACACACACACACACACACACACACACACACACACACACACACACACACACACACACACACACACACACACACACACACACACACACACACACACACACACACACACACACACACACACACACACACACACACACACACACACACACACACACACACACACACACACACACACACACACACACACACACACACACACACACACACACACACACACACACACACACACACACACACACACACACACACACACACACACACACACACACACACACACACACACACACACACACACACACACACACACACACACACACACACACACACACACACACACACACACACACACACACACACACACACACACACACACACACACACACACACACACACACACACACACACACACACACACACACACACACACACACACACACACACACACACACACACACACACACACACACACACACACACACACACACACACACACACACACACACACACACACACACACACACACACACACACACACACACACACACACACACACACACACACACACACACACACACACACACACACACACACACACACACACACACACACACACACACACACACACACACACACACACACACACACACACACACACACACACACACACACACACACACACACACACACACACACACACACACACACACACACACACACACACACACACACACACACACACACACACACACACACACACACACACACACACACACACACACACACACACACACACACACACACACACACACACACACACACACACACACACACACACACACACACACACACACACACACACACACACACACACACACACACACACACACACACACACACACACACACACACACACACACACACACACACACACACACACACACACACACACACACACACACACACACACACACACACACACACACACACACACACACACACACACACACACACACACACACACACACACACATCGTACAAATAGTAAAAACGTTTTGTGGGGACCCTATTTCGTACTTATTTAATGAAAACTCACCATCGAATTTTTGGACCGATAAACGTTTTGTGGGGACCCTATTTCGTACTTATTTAATGAAAACTCACCATCGAATTTTTGGACCGATAACATTACCTCCCATACCTACGATGTGACGGGAGATAAAATATGTACATTTTATGATATCGTAATCGAATATATATTCGAAACAGGAAAAATCGAAGGAATGTAACTGTTGATATGAAATCAGCGGTGCCATGAAATAAGAAAATGCTGCCATACTAATTTTGAATAGTAGACATTTCATAATAAATAATGTTAATATTAAATCAAATTTTAAATATGATTACTAATCGCAAACATAAAATGTTAAATAAAAAGAGTAACTGTCAATGTGACCATTTGTGCATTATTCCCTGAAACCAATGATTTGAATAATATTAATAATAGTAATTAAATATCTTCGATTTTTCTGTTCGAATAATAGAATTTATGAATTTTTGAATTAGAATTTCACAAAGAATATAAATCAAGAAAATTACAAATGAAATATATTATGCAACGAGTTTACGAGTATAATGATAGTTAATACACGAGCATGCAGTTTACGGTAGGAGCCGTAGCGAGTACCGTAATTTAAGCGAGAGTGTTATAAATCATTACATGTACATTAGTTGCATAAACTATTTTTTCTACAACAATTCATAATAATTAAAAAAATAAAGTATAAACCAATAATTTTTTTCAAAAATTCACCTGTATCATTATGCTAATCTGTATCGAAATGAAATGAAAATCTGTATCAAAATGAAAAAAAATCTTTATCATAATGATAAAAGTACCATTCAAGTACAAATGACACATACATAATAGATATATTAAATCATAGGAGTAGAAAAATAGCTATTTGCGTATTAAGAGCGCAAAATGGGACATTGTCGATTGAGAGGAAATCGACAATGTCCATTTGCGCTCGAAACACACACAAGATGTTTTATACAGTCGCCATAATGGGATCGTTCACCATAACAAAATATAATAAAATGTACACTTTGTACTTACAGTACTACTAAATAACTTTGCAGTGAATATAGGAACGTATTTAAATATGACTTCAGGATATTGTTTTGGCTATCGTTTTTCCAAAAAATAATTGCAAATTTTGTAATGAATATTATTTGTTTCAAGTATATGAAATTAGTGCAGTGAAAAAGTGGATGCCCATTGGGAGTTATCATGCCAAACTTTTGCAGGTGGCAGCACAACTGTTCAAACGATTTATTTTATATTTAATTTTAATTTATCGTTATTTTCAATTCTTCTTAAACTATTGCTTCAATCTAATCTAAGCATTTTATACTTTCGTTTTTGTAAATCAATGCCCCATTTTATTTTCACGGCAGTACGGTATTTTGTTTGGTTATGTAATATACCGACAGAGCAGTTATTTGTCAGTGCCATTACTTCCTGACCAAATGTTTTTATTAAGAATGTAGACAAGTGACATTTCTCAACATTGTATAGTTAGAAATTTGGACAGCGAGCGTTTTTTTTACGTGAGCGGCAAAGTGATATTTTGTGTTGACAAAAGAAATCGTAAATGGCTACTTTGTATATAGACTGTAGAAAAATATGTTATTAGAAGTTTTATATTGCAATATTCATAGTAAAAGTCATGAATTCCATTTCCGCAAAAAAGAAAACAATACGATTTGAGACAAGGTACATACTCGTATTACGAAAAAGTTTCTGTTTGCACAGAATAAGTTTAAAATTTTTTGGTTCAGTCGTACACGACCTTTAAGTTTTATTAAATTTTCATGTTATTCTTGTTCGAAAACAATTTTAGACAGATAGAAATTTATTTATGGGAAGTTAAGGTATTTTTGAAATATCCCTATAACATTGCATTCTGGACTCTATGGAATTTCTTGGTCATGTGTCGTGTTCTATAAAAATGTTAATCTAACTTATGCATTGTTTTTCTATTAAAAAAGAATGACTTTTAGATAAATATATGCAGGTATATATTTTTCATATTCTAAAAACATTTTGTACTTGGTTTACATAAATAATATATCAACTGCAGTTGACGTAAATGTTTGAATAATAGTATACATCAAATAAACTAAAAAGATAACATCGCTGCAAACAGGGACCAACTTAGGCTACTGCTTTTAGCTTCTGCCTCAGTATAAAAATTGTTGGTAGTTAGGTACTATAATTCCATATATTATTGAACTTTAATTCTATGCTATGCAGTTTTATTAAATTTTAAATCTGTAAACTTCTTTGATTTTATTATTTGTATAACAAATATTCTGTGTTTGTTTATATAGGAGTTAAATCTTAAACACTTTGATATTTTATCCTATAATTGACGTTTTTATTTACTGGCTATAGGTTGAAAATTCGATGAGTTGAAGGATTAATTCTATGTCTTGTCATTACTCATGTCAGTGTGTGTAATTAACTCTCTTAAATAGACGAGGGTACAAGGTGAAGAACCAGTCAATCTCACAAGGATAGAGAAAATGTTACACAAATCGATTTTCTTAAATTTAAGCTTGACAATGGCTGTATTACGATATGAACCCACTTGTATACAGAATGAATTTTTGAAATGACCGTCTTCGATATCTCCCTTGTCGTTAGATATATAGCATAAATTAACAGAATGTATTCGTCTACTCAAGGACCATAACCTAAAATTATTTTCACATGTACAGGCTAATGAATTACGGCTGAGCGAGAATTGTTTCTCTGTTTTTAAATAGAACATCCTATATATTCTGAATTGTATTGTAACCTATACGCACATATAAATTTTGTTTTAGTTTTCCTCGGCGTTGTCAAGTTACTCCGCTTTTGCTTAAAAAAGGCGCACTGAATTTATTTTAATAGTAAAAATTAAGAAAAAATTTCTGACAATTTGATTTAATCTCTAGTTTTATTGTCTGAAATTATTAAAAAATTAATATAATAATGAAGAGCGTGTTTTCAAAATTGCTAAATTCGCGACAAAATTTGAAAAGACTTCTAATGTATCTTCAAAAAATACACGTGAGCCACGTAATCAGTATGTAGGATGAGCAGAAAATGCATTACTGGAAAAAAGAGTGTTAGAAATGATAAGTGTAGATTTGTTCTGTAGTACTAGATATACTGGAAATGAATTGGAAGTACATCACAGCTTCATACATAATTTTGTTACGCAATGTTGAATTATTAATAAATTCATATTATTTAAATAAAACAGTATTTTTATCTTTATTTATTCGATTTCTAAACTTTAATTTCTTTGTTTCTATAACGGAGGATTATGATAACTTTATTTCCATTATTAAAGGTGTTGCAAATGCTGCTATTTTTATTAATAAACCTAAAATTATTAATACCTTCCGAGAACGTTGCTGGTGAGACGATGATTGCGCAAAACAATTAGCAAGAAGCTTATAAGGTGTATAAAAATAACATGAATTTAACAAATTATATTGCATGTAAAAAGCAAACTGCTATTACTCGTAAGTTATTCCTAAACCAGAAAAGAGAACCATGGAAAAAAATTGCGAAAAAATGAATAGTTACACCCCGCTTAGTATCAGGTTGAACAAAATTAAAACCCTTAATAATTCGTCAAACACAAATCGTTTCAACAATTCATGCAATGCACAATTTATTGAGAATTTATTCAGCAAAATCGCACCAAGCTCCTGCCGAGAACCTAACAATGATATCCCCAATATTAACAATAATGATAACTTTCTAAACACGCCATTTTCCCTAACTGAACTAAAATATGTTCTTAAAAAACTTCCAATACTTCTCCTGGTCACAACAATATAACTTATTCCATGATGCATAATCTGTCGGACACAGGCCTAAATATCCTACTATTCTTAATCGCATTTGGTCATCTGCCACTCACATCCCAGATTCGCAAATCTACATTATCAAACCGATTCTTAAACCAGGTAAGGACATAAATGAAGACACACATATCGCCCAATCTCGCTCTTTTCTTGTGTACTTAAAACATATGAAAGATTGGTGAAAAACAAACTCGAATGATGGCTGGAAAATAATGATAATATACTACCCCAATTTCAACACGGATTTCGACGAAGCCATAGTACCATAGATAATTTATCTACCCTTATCAGACATTCAATTTATTTTTAGTTGGATGAGCTATGTTGGTGCTCTCTTTGCAGATTTAAAAGGAGCTTTTGATAATGTTTCTATAAGATCCTAAAATCGAAAATGTTACAAGTTGGTATACCCCCTGTTTGCGTCCAAGCAATCATTGGCGTAATAAAATACCGAATTTTATATCTTAAAAATGAGAACATTTCCCTAGGCCCTAGATCTATTCATGTCGAACTCCCACAGGGATCAGTCCTGAGCTCTTTATTGTTTAATATATATATATATATATATATATGTTAGACTTAAATAACTTTCTCACTCCAAAACTCAAAATTATACAATATGCCGATGATATATGCATCTACACACAAAATAAAAATCTCAAGGATGTACGCAAAACCCTTATTTCGCCTACGTATGAGCTTTGCGCTTGGCTTTGTATCAATGGCTTAGAACTGTGTCCTTCAAAAACTTTCGTATCATTTTATACCCGACATGATTGAACAATATACTAATCAACATCAAGCTAGGCAGTTATATTAAGGTCTGCGCTGTGATAAAATTCTTAGGGATGTACCTATATCCGAAAATATCTTGGAAGGCACATACCGAACACTTTATTAAGAAATGTGAACCAAGAATTAACATAATTCGATCTGTTGCTCATTCAAAATGGGGTGCAGGCCCCTAAATTTCCCTTGCTATTTATAAAAACTTTATACGATCCATAATAGATTATGGCTGTACAATATATGGTTCTTCCAAGGTCCACAGCCTTCAAAAACTGGATATTCTGCAAAATAAAGCTATAAGAGCTTGTATAGGTGCCCTACCTTTCACCCCCACCAATGCCTTGCTTACGGAGGCCAAAATAATTCTACTACATATACGTCGCTCAGTTTTAGCCAATAGATTTACTTTAGAGCACATGTCTCAATCCCAGTCAGTTCCTATCGCTAGATGATACAGAAGTCCTGACAAATATGTTTTGGTCAAAGAAACCATCTCCCCCACTGGTTGAAAGTTTTACGCACCTAGCTGACCTTCCACTTCACAATCTCCGAACCATACCTTGTTATGTTACACATATCCTTTTAAATATTCCCTTGAAAATAAATCTATTAATCCCGACTTCCTTTGTTCTCAACCAGACACACTCCCTGATATTAAAAGTATGCGGTTTCGTGAGAAGATAGAGTCAGAATTCCCTAATGCACTTCACGTCTATACAGGTGGATCTAAATCAAAATTCGGTATTGGATGTGCCATTTTCATTCCCCGAACGAATCACAAAGCTAAATTCAAACTTGCTAATGAGACGTCAATTTTCTCGACAGAACAGATAGCTATCTACGAGGCCCTCAAACTTATTAGTCATCTTCCATTTCCCTCTGTTGTTATATTATCAGATTCCAAGAGCGCTCTACAGAAATTAAAATTTCCCAAATTCGGGAAAAACAAATTTAATCTTATATACAACATTGCGCATAAAATCTACGAGTTAAAGAGTACGAAAATCAGCATCAATATCATTTGGATTAAAGGCAATGAAATAGTCTATGCATTAGCAAAAGACGCTGTCGAAACAGGCATCCCTCTTTCTTACCCTATCGAAATCTCAGATATCAAAACATCCTTCAATTTCAGCTCTCATCGCAAATGGCAGTCAGAATTTAAAAAATAGCTCAAACTGTAGGCTCTTCATATTTTGAATCTCAATCGACTATTCCCTCAAAAAGGTGGTTTAAAAATTTTGAAGAAAGAGAAGCAATTACAACAATAACACGTATGCGTTTTAACCACACCTTAGTGCCAAGTCATACCTTTAAGTTAAGACTATGTAAATCTCCTTACTATTCGAGTGACCCAATAATAGAAGCAAATCTCAGCCATTACTTCAATTGCCCTCTACTCAGCCAACAACAAACAGTATTATTGGAACACATAGTCTCCAGTCAAATCAAACTTCCTACTATGCTTAGTATATTATTATCAATTAAAAACATTAAAATTTGGCCAAATCTTTTCGAGTTTATTAAAAAAAGTAAAATAAGAATATAACTCCAAAATTATCCTCTCTAACTAATTTAAATCACTTTCTTTGAAGAAATGGCTAATTGAGTTCTGTCAAAAGCCAAATCTGAGTAAAAAAAATATTTATTAATCTAATTTAATATTTTTATTATTTTCATAATTAACGATATTGTCAGAAACGGAAAAGGTTAACTTACGATATGACAGATAAAATGTCAAGCATTTATTTATTTTTTGTCCAATTACATGGCTGTCGATATTTTTAACGTAATTTTCGACATTTTTATATTTAATTTCTGTCATTACAAAGCATGTAAAAAGAGTTCCATTTATTGATTTGTATGCAGAATTTTATGCCCCAAAATTTTTATTTCACCCGTTTTTGCTTAAAATAATTAGGCGAGCAGGAAATTGCAAAAAACTGATTTCCCATGTTAATCTCAAGACAGACACACAGTATGTATGTACATATAAATGTGGAGAATGGAGATATTATTGTGAGGGAGATTTTGATACACATGCATGAAGAATGAGACATCAACAAATATAGATATTTGATTTGCCTAGGCTAAACATATAATTAGGCAGAGAGCAAAGCAGCGATCAAAGCGTAGAGCAAAGCGCCGTAGAATATCGCGCTGATAAAAGAAGAGACTAGAAATGAGTGACGCGTTTAAAATCAAGCAAAAAGTTTACATTTTAACGGAAATTTCTTCACGGATAATTTGAAAATTATTCAAATATAAGATGACTAGCAAGTGTAATATTTAGAGAATACATGTAAATAGTCATATGTATGATGAATTTCACCATGTGTATAAGCACTTACACTACGCGAACATCCAGAAAAGTTTAATTAATATTTTCATATGAGTATATCATATCACAGTTTTGGTTGTGATGACGATCTTTTTGATCCCATAGAAGTTTTCTAACGGAAACACTACTTATAATTGTGTCAATATCCATTTTTTTATAATAATTTTTTCAACGATGAAATATTAAATCAGAGAAATCAAAATTTGAATTACTATTACCACGCTGCAGTACGCCCTAGTATGCGCGTTTTAATTTTTCATAGAAATACTTTTTTATTTTCGCCGTTTTTATTACTGCTTTTTGCTTTCTTCTTCACTGTGTTTAACCTAGATTCAAGGCTGGTAACCCTTGTCCGCGTATCTGAGAAATAAGGCAAATCATATGTCCAAAGCATCTAATCACAAAATAAGATAGGGGAGGAAGAACCGATGTCATATTGGAATCAACCTCTGACTTCTCAAATTCATACTAGCATACTACTTAACACGTTAACTGCGGAACAAAAATAAGGTAGTATTGTATTACTGATGATACATATCGCCGGCGATATGTAATTTGTTTTTACTGTGGTGCGATACGTATCTCCGGGGTTATGTACTAGATGTTGACTTTAGCGCCATCTTGTGTAATAAATAAGTTTGTAACTGTCTTCAAGTATCTATCTTTTAGGTTTATATCTGAACCTATTTAGACTCAAACCGTACATACCTACAGGGACTAAAACCGCACATATGTAATTTAAATTGAATATATGGAAGATAAAATTATGTGTATAAGAATTTTAATTGTTTTATTTAACAAAAATAACATATGGCATATTCTGGTAATAACAAAACTAAATTTACACTAGTTTTCCACTTCAACCCAGGCAAGTGTTTTTCGCTAATTCAAGAATTTTTTTGTTCTGTCTGACAATCTTGTAAAAATAAACTATAATAATGTACAATGCACGAGGTTTAGACTGACAATGAAAAGAAATAAAACGCACGTTATTATAACAAGTTCATGCAAGTTTATACAAATCCCCGACTATATGTACCACACAGAAATAAATAATTAATTGTGTGCGTTACATATCGCCCGAGATATGTACTATATTATTAAAATCTAATAATCCTGTAGAAAAGGACATTTAAAATGCTACAAGAATCGTTAAAATCGGTCCACAAATAAAAATGAAATACTCTCCGCACCTGAAGAATGAAATGGCAAAATTCACTTTTGCATGAAGTCACCATCTGGTTATAAATCGCGGGCGATATGTATCGCAGTTACCGTATTAATAACTTACAGTATTACAGAATTTTTAATATGTATTATTCGTACCCATGGCCACATTAGAGTAGATATTGAAAAATCTTGTAAATTACAATTACAAATTGTAACCAATATTCTTGGGCTATAATATCTTTTGTTGTAATTAACAAAAAATAGATACGGCAACATTTTGCCTCAGAAGTCAGAAGGTGTAAATGCAGCATGCGGTCCTGCTGGTCCCTATTGAGGTAGCGACCCAAGTAAGTCAATGAAAACTACAAATTTGTATTAGATACATACTTCGTTGTCCATAACATTTTAATTGGTAATGAATATATATATATATATATATATATATATATATATATATATATATATATATATATATATATATATATATATATATATATATATACAGGCTGTTATATTTTAATGGACCCAGCAAATATTTTGCTTATTTATTAAGTTGGCAATTTTTTTCATATAACATGATTTATACAGGAACATGTAAGCTACTTGATGACGGATGTACATTTCTGATACCACTTCCAGTTTATGAGTAATTAATATCTACTTTGAAATTACAAATGGAACATACTATATTTTTTTACAAATTTGAAAAGTGCATCAAAGTTGCTTTACAATCATGTAAAATAATCCACATGTTACATTATTAAAAATTAAAATGGCGGGCACTTTTTTATACACCTAATTAGAAAGAGAATAGTGAGCCATGACTGTGGCTTGTGTTCCTTATTCTTATTTTCTGTATTATTATGACAAAAAAATATTATTTCGTTTAATAATAATAGTTACAATTGTTTTAGTTAATTGTTTTATTTCAAGCCACAGTCATGGCTCACTATTCTCTTTCCAATTAGGTGTATAAAAAGTGCCCGCCATTTTAATTTTTGATAATGTAATATATGGATTATTTTACATGATTGTAAAGCAAATTTGGTGCACTTTTCAAATTTGTAAAAAAATATAGTATGTTCCATTTGAAATTTCAAAGTAGATATTAATTACTTATAAACCGGAAGTGGTATCAGGAATGTACATCCGTCATCAAGTAGCTTACATGTTCCTGTATAAATCATGTTATATGAAAAAAGTTTCCAACTTAATAAATAAGCGAGATATTTGCTGGGTCCATTAAAATATAACATCCTGTATATATGAAGACAAATTTTAAAGCGGGTTTTTGACAGTCGAATGAAATTTAGTGGGCAGAAATAATTTCGACCCTCTTTTTAATAAAGTCAAGCTTTCGGTTTATTTAAAACCATCCTCAGGACTCTAAAATTTATTAAAAAATTTTGTTGTACAAAGAATTTTGACAATTTTAGTGTAATACTTACATTAATTTGAGATTTAGAAGTAAAATTTTCAAAACCAAACATAATATGCAAATTTAGAGTTGGACTTTAAGTTTAGACATTGTCATATATAATAAAATTATAAATTTTGTACAAAATATATGTCGTTTTACATTTTAAAACAAAAATTATTACAAATTTTGATGATGGCTGCGAAACAACAAGAAAAAACCAGAAACTTTTCAACTGGTGGCGCCGGATACGTGGAGTAGGGAAAAAACACCCAAATATGAGTTTAGGCGGGAATGTACAAATGAAGGTCAAATAAGATATAAGAAAAAATCTAACCTCAAAATAATATAAATTATAATATAGAAAAATGTAAGTTTAATAAGAAATTTTGATAAATAAAAAAATTAATTTATTGTGTCGGTATTTTAATTATTTTCATCTGGTGGATATTTATTTTTCGATAAAAGCAGCAAAAAACTGTAAATATGACTCAAGTTACCCACATCACTTCGTTTGTTCATACTATTTTCATTGTTGTAAATATATACCATTTCTAGGAAATTACGTTTTGTTGAATTGTGTTCTTTATCTAAAATTTTTATTTCATTATAAGCAGCAGAGTGTTTGTTCTGTATTACGTGTTCTGTTAGTGCTGTTGCCTTCGGTTTATGTTTTGTGTCACTTTTGTGTGAAGATATCCTGTCTTTTAATAATCGGGATGTTTGTCCGATGTATTCTAGATCACAATCCATACAAGGAATACTATATACCACATGTGATTGTTTTAAAGATGGTACAGGGTCTTTGAGTTTGGAAAATAGCTTTTTAATTGTAGTACAATATCTCTGGCTGATTTTAACAGAATCATCTGTAATAACTTTAGCGAGTTGTTTCGTTACTTGAGGAACATAAGGAAGCGATGCATATTTTACTCTACTGTTGTTGTTGTCATTGTTGTTTTCAGTGGGTGTGTCACGTCGAGTTTGGTTATTGAAGAGTAGACTGTTGAGGAGTTTTTTAGGATAACCATTTTCTTCTAAAATATTTCTCAGTTTTAATAAATTACCCTCATGGAATGTTTCATGGGATAATTTTAGGATCCGAGATCTAAGTGCAAGGATAACATTTATTTTTACATGTTTTGATTGTTCTGATTTGAAATGGATGTATCTTCCTGATGATATGGATTTTTTATACCAGTCTGTTTTTTAAGTCCCATCAGATTCTCTTATGACCGCCATGTCTAGGAACGGTAATTTCCTGTTGTCTTCGCATTCCACCGTAAATTGAAGTTGTTGGTTGAAACTATTAAAAGTTTGTAAAATAGTCTCTTGTTTATCAGCCGGAATTGCACAAATGATGTCATCTACGAATTTTTTGAGGAAATTAATTTGAAAATTAAGTTAAGCCGTACAATGTTCAATTAAGTAGTCCATTGTGTATTGTGCAATTATGGGACTAATGATTGCTCCCATAGGACTGCCTAAAAGTTGTTTAAAGAAATTGTTATTAGATTTTTTCTTATATCTTATTTGACCTTCATTTGTACATTTCCACCTAAACTCATATTTGGGTGTTTTTTCCCTACTCCACGTATCCGGCGCCACCAGTTGAAAAGTTTCTGGTTTTTTCTTGTTGTTTCGCAGCCATCATCAAAATTTGTAATAATTTTTGTTTTAAAATGTAAAACGACATATATTTTGTACAAAATTTATAATTTTATTATATATGACAATGTCTAAACTTAAAGTCCAACTCTAAATTTGCATATTATGTTTGGTTTTGAAAATTTTACTTCTAAATCTCAAATTAATGTAAGTATTACACTAAAATTGTCAAAATTCTTTGTACAACAAAATTTTTTAACAAATTTTAGAGTCCTGAGGATGGTTTTAAATAAACCGAAAGCTTGACTTTATTAAAAAGAGGGTCGAAATTATTTCTGCCCACTAAATTTCATTCGACTGTCAAAAACCCGCTTTAAAATTTGTCTTCTTAACTACTCGAACCAGTCGCGAGTACTCTGCACATCTATATATATATATATATATATATATATATATATATATATATATATATGTTAGGAATAATGTTAGTAAAGGTGAGGATTATAACAAATCAAACAACTGTTCCCTTTTAAATCATTATATTGAACCATTTCTCTGAAGGTTTACAACTCAACTGACTACTAATTCTTCCTTTATTGGCGGCCAGCCGTGATCTATGATGTAACGATGTAGTTACGTTGGCATTTGCCTGGGCTACAGTAATTAATGTACAGTTATTTGCAGTTATAACAGTCATATCCTAACACGGCCATCCTGCAAACTGTGCGCCCTCGCACAGCCATCTGTAACAGAGTAGTTGTAAAAAAATAAAACTAAATATTATTTAAAGTGCATCCGCCTAATTGGCCACACTCTCAAAACAAGCAATTCAATTCAACTCGGTGCTGCCAAGGCTCACAACAACAAATCAAATAAACTCGGCGCCACCAAAGCCCATAACAACAAATTCAATATGCTCGGCGTTATTAAAGCCCACAACAACAAATCAAATAAACTCGGCGCTATCCAAGCCCATAACAACAAATTCAATATGCTCGGCGTTATTAAAGCCCACAACAATAAATCAAATAAACTCGGCTCCACCAAAGCCCATAACAACAAATTCAATATGCTCGGCGATATTAAACCCCACAACAACAAATCAAACAAACTCGGCGCTACCAAAGCCCATAACAACAAATTCAATATGCTTGCGTAATTAAAGCCCACAACAACAAATAAAATAAACTCGGCGCCACCAAAGCCCATAACAACAAATTCAATATGCTCGGCGTTATTAAAGCCCACAACAACAAATCAAATAAACTCGGCGCTATCCAAGCCCATAACAACAAATTCAATATGCTCGGCGTTATTAAAGCCCACAACAACAAATCAAATAAACTCGGCGCTATCAAAGCCCATAACAACAAATTCAATATGCTCGGCGTTATTAAAGCCCACAACAATAAATCAAATAAACTCGGCTCCACCAAAGCCCATAACAACAAATTCAATATACTCGGCGTTATTAAAGCCCACAACAACAAATCAAATAAACTCGGCGCCACCAAAGCCCATAACAACAAATTCAATATGCTCGGCGTTATTAAAGCCCACAACAACAAATCAAATAAACTCGGCGCTATCCAAGCCCATAACAACAAATTCAATATGCTCGGCGTTATTAAAGCCCACAACAATAAATCAAATAAACTCGGCTCCACCAAAGCCCATAACAGCAAATTCAATATGCTCGGCGATATTAAACCCCACAACAACAAATCAAACAAACTCGGCGCTACCAAAGCCCATAACAACAAATTCAATATGCTTGCGTTATTAAAGCCCACAACAACAAATAAAATAAACTCGGCGCCACCAAAGCCCATAACAACAAATTCAATATGCTCGGCGTTATTAAAGCCCACAACAACAAATCAAATAAACTCGGCGCTATCCAAGCCCATAACAACAAATTCAATATGCTCGGCGTTATTAAAGCCCACAACAACAAATCAAATAAACTCGGCGCTATCAAAGCCCATAACAACAAATTCAATATGCTCGGCGTTATTAAAACCCACAACAACAAATCAAATAAACTCGGCGCTATCGAAGCCCATAACAACAAATTCAATATGCTCGGATTTATTAAAGCTCACAACAACAAATCAAATAAACTCGGCGCCACCAAAGCCCATAACAACAAATTCAATATGCTCGGCGTTATTAAAGCCCACAACAACAAATCAAATAAACTCGGCGCCACCAAAGCCCATAAAAACAATTTAAATATGCTCGGCGTTATTAAAGCCCACAACAACAAATCAAATATACTCGGCGCTATCAAAGCCCAAAACAAACAAATCATATAAACTCGACGCTGCCAACAAATCAAATAAACACGGCGCTGTCAGGGCTCACAACAATAAATCAAACTCGGCGCTACAGGCCTCACAACAATAAATCAACTAATCTCGGCGCTGCCAGGGCTCACAACAATAAATCATAAACTCGGCGCTATACAGGGCTCACAACAATAAATCATAAACTCAGCGCTACAGGGCTCACAACAATAAATCAACTTATCTCGGCGCTGCCAGGGCTCACAACAATAAATCATAAACTGGGCGCTACAGGGCTCACAACAATAAATCATAAACTTGGCGCTACATGGCTCACAACAATAAATCAACTAATCTCGGCGCTGTCAGGGCTCACAACAATAAATCATAAACTCGGCGCTACAGGGCTCACAACAATAAATCATAAACTCGGCGCTACAAGGCTCACAACAATAAATCATAAACTCGGCGCTACAGAGCTCACAACAATAAATCAACTTATCTCGGCGCTGCCAGGGCTCACAACAATAAATCATAAACTCGGCGCTACAGGGCTCACAACAATAAATCATAAACTCGGCGCTACAGGGCTTACAACAATAAATCAACTTATCTCGGCGCTGCCAGGGCTCACAACAATAAATCATAAACTCGGCGCTACAGGGCTCACAACAATAAATCATAAACTCGGCGCTACAGGGCTCACAACAATAAATCAACTAATCTCGGCGCTGCCAGGGCTCACAACAATAAATCATAAACTCGGCGCTACAGGGCTCACAACAATAAATCAACTAATCTCGGTGCTGCCAGGGCTCACAACAATAAATCATAAACTCGGCGCTACAGGGCTCATAACAATAAATCATAAACTCGGCGCTACAGGGCTCACAACAATAAATCAACTTATCTCGGCGCTGCCAGGGCTCACAACAATAAACCATAAACTCGGCGCTACAGGGCTCACAACAATAAATCTTAAACTCGGCGCTACAGGGCTCACAACAATAAATCAACTTATCTCGGCGCTACAGGGCTCACAACAATAAATCATAAACTCGGCGCTCCAGGGCTCACAACAATAAATCAACTAATCTCGGCGCTGCCAGGGCTCACAACAATAAATCATAATCTCGGCGCTACAGGGCTCACAACAATAAATCAACCAATCTCGGCGCTGCCAGGGCTCACAACCATAAATCATAAACTCGGCGCTACAGGGCTCACAACAATAAATCAACTAATGTCGGCGCTGCCAGGGCTCACAACAATAAATCATAAACTCGGCGCTACAGGGCTCACAACAATAAATCATAAACTCGGCGCTACAGGGCTCACAACAATAAATCAACTTATCTCAGCGCTGCCAGGGCTCACAACAATAAATCATAAACTCGGCGCTACAGGGCTCACAACAATAAATCATAAACTCGGCGCTCCAGGGCTCACAACAATAAATCAACTAATCTCGGCGCTTCCAGGGCTCACAACAATAAATCATAAACTCGGCGCTACAGGGCTCACAACAATAAATCATAAACTCGGCGCTACAGGGCTCACAACAATAAATCAAATAATCTCGGCGTAAATCAAACATTTTAATTCAACTCGGCGTACAATCATTTCATTTCAATTCGGCGTAAAACAAATTTTTCAATTCAACTCAACGGTGCGAAAGCTTAAAACAAATACTCCTATTTAAATCAACGATGCGAAGACTTGAATAAATATTTCAATTAAATTACTTGTTGAGACCAAGGGCCTACTTCAATCCAGTACCATATTGGCACATAAATTTAATATCCTGAACCAACTGAATCCAGCATTACATTAACCAAACTTGTAATCTTTATTCCTGTTTTTTTTTTTCACGGAGTTCATGCAATTCACCAGACTGCTTATTCTTTAATTCTAAAACACGTGGCATCCAATCTGCGTAAAGCGCCATAGGCCTACAATAAGGCTTGATACAAAACGTTACTGGATTTCAACATGTCTTGATGTTAAGCGTTACTGGCTTACTGGTTTAACTTCCTATAAATTTTTGATTTATATCGCTAATACTTCCCACAACAAGGAACTATAAAATGAACATCACCATTTTCCTAACTCTTGTAAAATCTGCTCCTGTGGGGCTTATGTGGTTGGAGTTCCACCGGTTTCCCTCACCAAATTTTTGCTTGCATCCAGTAAATCAAGTGAGTGGATTAAACCATAATCTAAAAAGAGTCGACGGCCCTCAGTGGCCACGGGATGCGACTCACTCGCATATTGTGCTACTTGTCACCAAGAAATAGACTAGCCTCCAGACTACAGGTTATTATAAAACATGTTTCACAGTCACATCCTAAAAAAATTATTATATTTGTAAAAATCTAAACCGCTCGTTCATTCTGACTTTAATTTCAGTTTTGATTAGATTCAAGTAAATTTTCTTCGTTATACTCGCCCATTTCTACGATTAACGGTAACGGTTGTGTATTGAAACACGAGGCAATAATATTTTTAAGCGTAAACTAATATCATTATTAATCATTATTATCTAACCCTAAAAAACGAACATTTTAACGGTAATATACACTTCCATTTTGGAATCCTGCATCCATGTTTACAAAAACAAAGGCTCCGTCAGCCCAGTTCCCGACAAACATATCTACAACACAAGACACAAAGACAAGCTCCATGTCCCGAATACCAAGCCAAATGTAACCAAAAACAGTCCAGAAAAAAAATAGGCTTAATTATCTACAATAAACCTCTCGATAAAGTTGCCAAAAACATTAACTTTTTCAAAAAAAAAGCCAAAATCTTTTCTTTTACTATACAGTCCTCACAGTATTGGCGAATATGTGAACTTTCAACTCATATAATGATGTCCATTTTCCCCGCTTATGCCTTGTATGCACCCATATAATATTCTTGACTTATTCCATACACATTGTAGTCGTATCAACGGAAACAAATTGATCATCATTACTATCACTATTATGTTCGTATTTTCCAAGTATAAATTCCGTCTTTTTGTCCTGTTTCCTTTTCATCTAAAATTACTGGAATCTACAAATCAGTGTTAAGAAAACCAAATGTATAAAAAAAAATTGTTACAACAAATCCAGCCAATCTTTACATAATGAATCATTGGAATGCATTGGGAATGTTACTATTTAGGTAGCATCATCTAACAATATCTAAAACTCAACAAATCAAAACACCCTGAACTTAGGATTTTTATCAAAAATGTTCAAAAAAACTGTTCTCATATACCCATGTAAAACCTGCAAGGTCAACAGAAAATATGAATACGATTATTTGAGTAACTCTGTTTTAAGAAAATTGTACTAGTTCTTTTCTCGCTGTTAAGATATTAAACAAATGAGAATCTCGATCTATTGCTATATTACGTACGTCCGGCTCAATAATATCAAGAAAACGAGTTTCTTTCCTTCAAGGATACCCTCACATAAAAAAACTTGTATCTACCATGAAAAATATGAGAAAAAAAAATTGAACAAAGCTGCTTTAAAAAGAAGATAACTGCATCTTGCATCGCGCAATAAAAATTGTCCATCTCTCACTAGCATTTGAAGAACGTTTACCTTAAACTCATTACCAACGAATTTAAAATAACCAAACCAATTAATTGCATCGCCAATCTACGATTTTGAAACTGCTAGCTCCGCTTCAATGCCTGCCAATACTTTAATCAATCCGGCTATTGTGGTCTACGATATACTTGGTGACTCTTCCACTTTGATCTAGTTGACAATACACTTCGCGGAACACTTCACAATAAAACATAAAAAAAATCACCAAACTTATGTGAAACGCGAGTGATCCCACTTCTGATGTTTTTAAATCATTATATTGAACCGTTTCTCTGAAGGTTTACAACTCAACTGACTACTAATTCTTCCTTTATTGGCGGCCAGCCGTGATCTATGATGTAACGATGTAGTTACGTTGGCATTTGCCTGGGCTACAGTAATTAGCATTTATAACAGTCATATCCTAACATATATATATATATATATATATATATATATATATATATATATATATATATATATATATATATATATATATATATATTCAATTCCTTTTGATCAAAACATTATTGATATAAGAAGCGTCATATGTATGCATAAAACAAAGTGAAATAATAAATAATTATTAGTTTAATAATTACAGTTTGCAATAAGGTTAGGACTTATCACAAAAAAAGTCATTGTAATGATAATTTTTTTAAAGAAGAAATTTTTTAATGAACCTTTAAAATAACTTTCAGTTTTAATTTCTTTTAAATAATGTAGAAGTTTATTGTAAAACTTTAATCCTATATAGTTAAGGTTATTCTGGCATTTATTAAGTCGAATAATAGGGATATTATAATTCGCTTTTCCACGAGTACCGTATTTGTGAATATCTTTTTGAATTAAAAAATTATGTTCATTTGCTCTAATATACAATAAAACATTGTAAATATAGAGACAAGCTAAATTTAAGATATTTTCTGTTTTAAAATTTTCTTTACAAGGGCTCTAGGAGGCAGAAAAAAAGTTTCTAACTGCAGTTTTCTGAAGCTTAAAAACTCTACAAGCTGCAGGTGAATATCTCTAGAAAACAATACCATAACTTAAGATTGGAAAAAATTTAGAATAATAAAAAGTTTTAGTCGTATTTACATCAGACATTAATTTTAACCTTTATATTAAGTAACAAAGAAGTTAGCTGGTTAGCAATTTTTTCTATATGTGTGTCCCATTTTAAATTTTGCTGAAGTCCTAGAACTTTGCTACTGCTAACTTGAGGTAGTTGGTGATTATTGCAAATGAACTGATACAACATCTCCTGTTTGTTTGAAAAATTAATTACACGGTTTTTTAAAATTTAAAGGCAGACTTAAAGCTGCAAACCAAGAAGGTAAATTGGTTACTATATCAGATATCTTGCTTATGTCATTTTCATTTTCTAATAATAGTGAAACATCATCAGCATAGACAATGAAGTTATTCGATTCTAAAATACTTTTAATGCTATTTATGTATAATAGGAATAAAGTAGGACCAAGAATCGAACCTTGCGGTACTCCGTACATAATGATTTATATTTGTCATAAACTACAACTTGCTGTCTGTTTTGAAGATATGACCAAAGCCATTCTGTACAAATGCCTCTTATACCATAATAATCTAAACTATTCATAAGGGTTGAGTTATTTACACAATCAAACGCATTTGACAGGTCAATGAATACTCCGTGTATGTTCTTACCTTTATCGATGGCATTGTAAATGGGATCCAAAAATTTTGAAATAGCTGAAGTTGTACTAAGTCCTTTTCTGAACCCATGTTGCTCATTAATTAAAATCTTATTCCTTTCAAAAAATGATTGAATTCTCTTCAAAATTACTTTTTCAAAAATTTGAATACAAACCATTGAATTTATAGGTCATCAAATATTACCAATACTTTCAGACTATTTTTTTTTATGTAATCAACGTACATAATCATGGTAACAGAAAGTTAACCAAATTATCGATTTCAGATTTTGGTGGGTACTACATCCATAGAGTTAAAAATATATAATAGAGGGAGCACAAATCCAATATCTTGCAGCCGCGCGGGAAATGGTCCGCCAACTTGTACTGGTCCATTTGATTATTTTTTTGCTTATTGCTTGCGTTGACATGTGCTATTTCGACGTTATTCCTTAAACTTCTGTGTTTAATTACCATTTTTGACCATATTTAGTAAGTTTTAATAATAAATACGACAGTTTACTATGTATTAGGCTGCAGAAATGGAGCAGTAGAATATGGCTGACGCTTCATTCCTTTTCCTTCACTAGGCATTAAGGTCATTACCAACAAATTATGCTTCACGCTCCCTCTATATATTATATTCTTAGCTGTATACCACAAGCCTTGTTTTGAAAATGCGGTGTTGAAAATGCCAGATTTCATTATTAAATTTTACACTTATATTTAAAGGACGATTTTTTTTCTAAATATTTATTTGAATAGAAGCTATCTTCTGGTTTAAAATAATATTTTGATAAATATCTGATATTATTTATTATTATTATTAAATATTGAAATTTGGCATTTTCAAAACAAGGCTTGTGGTACCAGCCAATGAGTTTACAATAATTTATACATAAGGTTGAATTTATACTCGTTATACAGAAGTTGGGTAAAAAGCTAACTTAGTAGTTTAAATGAAATTTATTTGGATTCATTAATGTTCATGTGCTTTAAAAAATTTAAAATGTTTCTATTATATTTTATGAAACTTTTAACTATAAAAAATAAAAAATATATATATTTTTTGCAGAAAACAAAATTGTGTAAAATTTGGAAACTTTTATGAATACTATAAAATTGTGACAAAAAGCTTTTTGATATAAAATCTAATTTTCTGTAGGTATTAATATAGTTATTTGTCTACTATGTTCGCAAATTTTTAGTGCATGAGAGTGAATGTTTTATAATGAAGCTTTACCCCACTCAAATGGTGTGCAGCGAAATCTTACAAAACTTATGATTTTCAACTCCACTAACATGAAAAATCGGACTGAAATATCTCGAGAACAAACTGAGAGTTCTGTCCGAAATACCGCCTAATATTAAAGAAATAACAAAACAGTCTCAGTCACATATCTCACGTTAATTGCAACATTTTGTAAACATTCACTTTATCTATCTCTATTTAATATTTTAATAATTACAAATTATTTTTTATTTTGTCATTTTTTATTACACAGGAGGGTGAACATGAGAATCCGTGACAGGCATTCAACATAGGAAAACAGTTTTTTTCAACTATTTTTCCCAAAAAAACATTATGCAGTACATAGAGATTTTTGAGTACCAAAACTTTTATATTTATTATTTGATACCTGACTAAACCTAATTTAAAGATGTGCTGTGACAACAAAAAAATTTTCATGTTAAATGATGTGTATAAATCTTCTCATAAAGTTTTACGTGGGACAGAAACTAATGTTTAAAAACACTGTTATCTGCAGTTGCCTTACAGAATATAGATTACGATTTGTAATTGATATTTAACAAGAGCAATGGTTATTTGTAGTTGTTACGACTTATGGAATCCTAACATTAAGGGATATTATTGCTAGAATTATTAGGTTGGTGACAGTGATTTTCATTCTGTCCGTAGCCTAGATATTTAGTGTATTTATTGCAATCAATGTGCGCGCAATATTTTTTTTCTACAGCGGAATTACATACCGTAGCTCATACTTTCTCCAAATTCCATTTTCCGTAAGTTCAAAATTGTTTTCTATCGGAGAAATTCATATTAAGTCAACTAAAATTTTGTGACGTAACTGTAACAAAATTTAAAATTATTTGTGAAATAAAATACAACGGGTGGTAATATGAATATGTGATTAAAGGTGATTACGAGGACTTGTCTTTTATATCCCTGTCAATCGTTTTTAGAGAAGTATACTGCAAATAAAAGTTGCGGACAATTAAATTTTCTGTAACTTCGGTGCTCCCAGCTGAATTATAATACGAAAAAAAGTTTTGTTATGTAAGATTTTTAACTCTTTTATGACATATTGACAATATAACAGGTTAAAGTTGAATTTTCTCAAAAGTTTTGACACATTTAATTTTAACAAAATTAAAATTTAATACAAAATTGATTACTTACACATTTATTTTTACAATTTAAAACGCATCGTTTTGCTTGTTCTGCACCTAATTTTGAAAGCTTGCGCGAAATACTCGTTGTAATAATAACGTAAACGATTAAATAATGATACACTTCGCATATTGATTTGACAAGAGTAGAGAAAAGAAAACAAGTATATTTTTTAAATTAAAATATTAAAAGTGACACCATATACTTAATACACATAGGTGTACCTGCCGTAAATAGTTTTTTTCGGAAGTTGATGTATACGTACTTAGAAGGTTGAAATAGTTATATGTATACCAATCATTGTTGAAACTAGCTCTTTGCAGACTAAAACTACAGTAGAGATTCTTGCTCGATCGTAGAGAGGGTTGAGATATGAAAAATATTTTCAACTTTCAATTAAAGGTACACACAACATTTATTCTATGTTCAAAGAGATTAATAGATTATAAATGTAATTATGCTCTATCCGGTTTTACTGTAGAGTGGTATGAAGATAGGTGCAGTTTGATCTTGTTGTTTGATTGGATAATATGGGGATATTATCCAATCAAAAATCAAAATCAAACTGTTCCTATCTTCCCACCACTTTATAGTTTAAACGGATAGAGTATAATAACAAATTGTATGTTTCACTTGTAATACACACTATTTTTCTACTCCTGCAAAATAAATAAAAAGAAAAAGAATGAAATAATTTGACATTTGTGATAAGTATCTATGACAACAACATATATTGTGTACAAGCGTACTGCAAAGAGTCGCTTTTAGCATGAAAAACAAACCGGAAAATTGTATTTTCAGAGCAAGAGTAGAAAAACGTAATTTGTATTCCAGGTACAGTTAGTACATAATATTTTTTTTAAAAATTATTTAGTTTTTTGTACATTGTACAGAATATTCAGTAATTTGTCGTACAGTTGTAAAAAATTTAATTATTATAAATGTATGAACTACATTTCTATAACCATGAAGAGATATACAGAATAAATTGTCTTCCTTTGTACTACTAGCATTGTGTAAATTTTTAAAGAAAATATTGCGACATACCGCTTCAGTAAGTTTATTTTAACTTATGTTACAGGAACACTTTACGAGATATGACATCAGATTTTAGTCGTCATAACAATTTTTCTTCCATCAGCTGTCTCATACATTACATTATTTTAAGTATATATTAATAAAGAATTTCTACTATATTTATTAAATTTTATAAATAAGAAAAGTTTGTTAGAAATAAAAGTACTTCCGTCCTAAGTATTTATTCTTTAACGTAATTCTATCATGACAATACAAAAAGATTTTATAAAAATAGATATTCTAAATTTTTAATAGTTTGGGGTTATGAAAAAAATTAAATTGTACATATTATATAAAAATAACAAACGATGAGAATTACTACAAAGGTAATTTGGTGTCTGGTTATTTTTTAGTCTCATTTAAAAAAGAACACGTGAACGGTAGTTAGTTAGTTTTCTAAGTATATCTGTCGTTCATTGCATGAAATATAATGAAAAAAAATTTCCCCGCGGGAAACAATTTCTTTTTTATAGTTTTCTTTCTTTTTTATTTAATATCTGAGCTCACAGGTTGTAAACCTTTTTAAAATTTTGCGTATATGCGTAAAAACTCATGAAAATAACATATTTAAATTTCATTTCAACCTGTCGTAAATGTTATCATCGTAGAACCACCTTAATGTGAATGTGGTAAGTTTGCAAGTTTGTTTTTTAAGTTATAAAAAGAAATAATGTCAGTAATTTTGGCATTCTCACAAAGTTGGAAAAGGGCCAAGGGCGGACTGGCCATAAAGTATACGGAGCGTGCCTCCGTAGAGGTCTATCGGCCGAACGATTTATAACAAATAGTGATATAAATAAAAAATTGTAAGCAATATACAAAAATAAATGTTTAGCAATACTCATATAAATAACCAGGGGTGGGAACCCAAAACAAGGCCCTGAAAGCGTAGCGAAAAATATCCCTTACGTTTCACCTTCATTTCCCAAACAACTTCTACGGTTGCTGGATCGTATTAGGAATTACCTAGCGGCAATAAGTTCCAAACGGCAGGTTCATTAGAACTTAAATGTTATCGAATACTACAGCCTGCGTCAATCTTCTGTACTGTTTTTGCTCATGGGTTTTAATTGGTTGAATACAGATTTTAGCCAATCCTAACATTTTTATTTTTACAAGATACAGTAATAATTTATTGCTAATCAATTTTTATTATAGTGGGTAATCAAATTTTCGTTGTTGGTATTAAGTATTTTTAGTTGCACCTATTATTTTTTTAGTCAAGGTATTTTTGTAAATAGAGAGAAACATTTTCACCAAATATATGTATATTATTTACTAAATTATGCTGACACTAATTCCAAGACGTTATACATATTAGCAAAACTGTCTCTTTAGTCTTAGTATAGTCCCTTCGATTGAGGTCGGTCATTAGGACGCCCAGTCCGTCATCTTCTTCTTCTTCTTCTTCTTCTTCTTCTTCTTCAGCTCTCTAACCCCAGTTGGGTTTTGGCTTCCTCCAGCAATTTCCTCCATTGTACTCTATCTTGAACCGATTCTCTCCAGTTCTGTGTGTTAAGTCTCTTCAGGTCTTTCTCGACTTCATTTTTCCATCTGCCTTTTGGACGTCCTTTCGGTCTCGTTCCTATTAGGTTTTTATTAAAGATACTCTTTACCATCCGTGCGTGGTCTATCCGTTGCAGATGTCCGAACCATCGCAATCTGCTCACTTTGATTTTTTGGACTATATTACTATCATCGTACATTTCATATAGTTCGAAGTCCATTCGCACCCTCCATTCTTCTCCTTCTTCTACTGGCCTAAAAATTCTTCTTAGCATTTTCCTTTCAAAAGTCATTAACCTATTTGCTTCTCTATTTAATAATGTCCAAGTTTCTGCTCCATAAGTAACCACTGGTAGGATCAGAGTTTTTTATATATTCAGTTTATGCTTCTGCTAAGATTTCTGTTACTTATTAGCTTTGAGTGGGCAAAAAAGCACCTATTTCCGTCATACTAAATAATATAAACAATACATTTCTCAAGTTGGATTTGAAACTGTCATTTAAAACAGTTTAGGCAGGTTCTATAGAAAAACAAAAGTAAGTTTTTATTACATTATCACTTTATTTTACTATATTGAATCAAAATTAACAGTTTGTGAAGTTTGAGATAATAGAAACTATATAATTTCATTATTTATCTTTCGCTTTAATTAATAAAATACATAAAAGACAAGCTACACAGCTAACAATGAAATTGCTAACGAATGAAATTTACTTACAAGTTATTCCTTCATGGTTCAGTTTCCCACCAACAAGAATATATGAATAAGAAGAAGATGTACAAATTTCAAGCTTCAAGCAGCCTTAACAAATTTTAGAGATATGAGAAATACGAGTACAAAACTTGAAACATGAATGAAACATGTAACAAGTCAAATTGAATTGGAAAAAGGAATCTCGTGAGATGTCAAGGGATCTTAGCAAATCAAGCCTTCATGGATCAACTCGAGGCATATCGTGGCATTCCGTGAAACTGAAGCTACTAACAACCATTTATTTCTGAAATACAATCCGAGAACTGAAACAAACTTTCACCGCTAAGATAAATCATTCTGACATACATACATAAGTACAACTTACGGCTTAGTTAAATTTGTAATTAATTATATTTTCAAATTAAGCTTATTTAAGAAGCGAGTAATTTTTTGCCTTAAAGTGTAATTTTCATTTCCACAAATTAATTGCTAATTAGAATACCGGCTTCACGTCCAATTTCTGTTCATTTATAACATTGCAAATTTAGAGAGACGAAACAAATGTACAAGTAACTTCCCGCCCACAGCAAAACTATATTGGTTGAAAATGAAATAAAATTAAATTTTACCTTCTAGAGATGGCGTAACAGCCGAAATTGTGCAATAAAGGATTAGTAAAATTTGAGAAACAAAACCATGTGGTTTTCTTTTTATAATTATATTTCAACAGGTTGATCAATAAATTTTATTGACTACTCCCCTCATCATGTTTTACACCAATAAAAATGCTTTGTTTACATAGAAACCGCGTATTACAGCGAATATACACATACTAAGCGTATATTCACTGTAACTATGACAAAAAAAATTATGGTGAATGTTAAGTAGTTCAATTTGTTTCATTTGTAAAATAGTCAAGTTATATATACCACACGAACATAAAAATAATAGAAAATACTATTACCTCCTGGATCGACATATTGCCGCAAAACACCTTTCTACCTTGCGGTCTCGGGGTGTTTCTATGGCAATACGTCTCATCAGACGGCAATATTTTCGATTAATTTCAAAGCTCTTGTGATATAACTGAAAATAAAGTATCTATTTAAGGGAAGTTCTTATAACGTTCGAAAAAGTTTGATATTATTTCGGTGAAATACTTTTATATACAATCTTTTATTACTAGTAATAATTTTTATTTTATATTTATTTATTTAATTTCATTGGATATACATAGTATGTATATAAATAGTCATTACAAATATACATAATTAAAATTAATGATTTAGATATTCCTCTAATGTATAAAATAGTATATTCTATAACTAGTATGGAATAGATAATTACCGCGTGAAAGAAAAGTTTGTAGACCTAGCCGTAGGCAAGTTCTACGGTTTCGCGAGTGGCGGAAATACTATTCCATACGAGTATTAGACTATACTTTCTCTAACACTATTTAAAAATATATCACTTGACATTTTTGCAAAAAATAATAAAATATTATTGGCATGTTATAAAAGTAATAATTTTTATTCAACTTACCATGTAAAAACTATTTTGTAAACATTTCTTTTATAATTTGACAGTTAAAGCAGTTGAGGTGACAAAATCAAAGCAAAGCGCCAAACAAAGCCGGCTTGATTTTGAAAACAATTGCGTTTTCCCATGTATTTCAAATGGGTGAATTGAAAACCTAGTGGTCTGTGACTGCCTATTACGGAATATTATTCCGTAACAGTATGACAGATTGTCCTCATTCTATAACAGTTTTCAGTTACAGAATGCATGAATTCCATAGTAGTGGTAAAGAAAGATATTTCTAGAATGTAAATGCAGATGAATGTTAAATAATGTTTTGCATGAAAAAGTTCTACGCACTTTCGCTATAATGCGGATTATATGTTTCTGTGCAATAAGAACTTCTTAAACAGCAAGTGAGGAGTCCCAGAAACATATAGCATATCTGAGTCGCGAATAATAAAAGGTACAAAGTTTATTGTCGTTTAGAATACTTCCTAAAAATCTGATTTGATAGCATGAGGTGTATAATTTAACAGTAATTTTTCTACAGTGCATTTTGCTTAGTAAACTATCTTCAGTGTGTTTGGAGTTTGTAATATTTTTATCAAATATTTTCACATTTATAATCTACATTTGAATAAAATTGATAATTGTGAAAACGTAATAATGTAGTTTTTTCTTCATTTAAAAACATATTATTTTCACAGAACAAAGTTTTTAATTTGTACATGCTACGATCACATTTACCTTGCAATATTCTATAATCAATGTTCAATATTATTAGGGATGCATCATCTGCATACATTACTGGTGGAAGTGTTCACTTACATTGAGATGGAGATTGAGATACGAAGTGTAGATGAGAAATAGTTTGAGAGCATAGGCGTGCGCACGGTGGGTGCCACGGCACCCCCTAATATATTAATATAAAGGCTGTACTCTTTTCACTGAGCCTATCTAGCAGCCTATGATATTTTGAAACAAATATTGTTTGACATTTTAATCTAGTTGTTTACAAGTTTAATTATAGTGATGGTTGTTTAATATAATTGAATGTTGTTTAAATACACAATTTTTAAGTAATCTCCACGAAATCATTGAATTGAGCAAAAAGCATTATTGAGCAATGATTTTTTACAATTTCATGCGTGGGTTAAGCCATCAAGAATATTTTGAGGAAATCCATCGAGTGGTTGGTGACAAGTCGTGTTCCTTAGGTACCGTAAAGCGAATGTACAATGAATTTCAGCGTGGCCATTTTTCCTTAAATGACAGTTTTTGAGCTCCTAAGCCAAAAACGGCAGTTTCCAAAAAGAATATTGGTCTTGTTTAGAACATGATTAAAGAGGACCGGCATGTTACTGTCAAGAATATTCAAGTAACTTTAAAGATTGGTTCGAAAGCAATTGAAACCATTTTAGACCAATATTTGACTCCAGTCAAAAAGACAACCGATTGAGATGGTGCAGATCTACACTAGATCGCTTTGACAATGGATCGTTTCATTTGTTGTACAACTTCATTAGAGGTGACGAAACGTAGGTACACTGTTATGATCTTGAAAAAAAGCAACAGTCCACAGTTTGGGTCTTTGAGAATAAATCGGTTCCAACAAAAGTTATTCGCGAAAAAAGCCGAAACAAAAATATGGTCGCCACATTTTTTCGAATTATTAAACATGTTTGCACTGTATCACTGGAGAATGGTATACTATAGTTTGTTTGCCTCATGTTCTCCAAAATGTTCGCGAATAACGTCAACGACAAACAATGAAATAATGGGTCTTTCGCCGTATAGTCCTGACCTGACACATAATGATTATTTTATTTCCACATGTAAACGATAAATTACGGGGTTTACGTTTCGTTATAATAATTGTTATGTTCACTTTTTTGCACCCGTGTTAATCATTTTTATTATTGTAATCAATTGTTTTTATTATTATAATTAAGCATTTTTTTCTAATAATTTTTTTAATAAGGAGATATAAATGGAGGTGCTTATACATACCATGTACATTTACCAGATTTTTATGTTAAATATTTAAATATGTTGGCACGGCACCAATTCAAAGACGATACACATTAAAAACTGGCTGCTAATCTGAATCTTATATTGACTGTAGGCTGTAGGTGACTGGTAAACATAAGACGTGTTGACGGTAAAAATAAAAAAAAGGCATTTAATTACTTTCTTAATAAGTATTGTAATATATTATGTAATAGACATTTATGTACCTAGGCTTCGCCTCGGTAAGCAAACTCAATCTCTGATATAATATGCATTTTTTACCGAGGTGCATATTACATTTTTCTGTCTACCTTACTAATAGATCTAAAAGGGTGGTGCACATACACACAATTACAGTAATATTAAATCCTAGTAGGCTTAGCGGTCGAAAAATGATGGTTTATCGTACGAAAAAGGGTTTCGGACGAAAAGTGATAACCTTCTGAGAAGTGTCATTTTACGTCCGAAAATAAGTACGTAAAATTTCATATAGGTAGACAGTAAAATATTTTATTTTATGAGACAAATATTTATGATAAAAATTCCTGTTACACACAAATCATTTATTTCCTCATGAAAAAAATAAATTATTTCAAGAATAATCAACCACTTCTAAATAATTGCTCCTTCGTAACTTAGAGTGCTGTCTTTAAAATTGTTATGGAACCACAAAGAAAAATAAATAATGAATTTTGTTATTTTTTGTTTAAATATCGTACTCCGAATTTGTTTGTGTGAGAGTGAAAACTTAAGCGTACTTAAGCAATATTTTATTGTTGTGTAGATGAAAAGTATAAAACAGCTCTCTGGTCAAATCAAAATACCGTCTCGTACAATATATTAACAGAATTGTGGATTACATTTCCCGACTATTTCTAGTTTATTTTAGGTTAAAGTGTAAATAAATTATACCAATGAAAGAAACTTATTTGTGGATTAGGAAAAGTATAATTTAAATGTACTTTGTATTCTCATCTACCTAACGCCCGGTTTCACCACGAATAAATATTTTATTCATCAGTTAAACAAACTATTCGTTGAATAAAATACCACCAATGTGGTATCTATTCAACGATTTTGCTTGGAGAAAGAACTTTGATTAATCGATAAATAAAATTTACTTGACTGATAACTATTTGTAAATTTATTCCGCAGTGTTGAAACCGGGCATTAGGTAAACAATAATTAATTTACGTTTTTATAAAATATATTTTATTTTCATATCATTTTTAAGAATAAAAAGATTGTGTTGTAGTGACCAATACTCTAACAGTAGTTCGCTACTGTAACATTCAGATTTTTTGTGCAACCAGACGCGAAATAAATATTTCGCAGCCGCAATGCAGGCCGCGAACAATCACTTTGACACTTGAGACTTGCATAGTTTTGTTTATCAGACGTCAATCCCATAACCACCTTGAAAGATAACTTTCTTTTTATAATGATACTTAAAAATTAATAAAATTTGTAATTACATATTTTTTACGGTTGCACAAAAAATATTGTGTACACCTTGTAGTGCAGGCGCCAAGAAACATTCCGTTTGAAAAAACCGGTGGATTCATTCTGATTGATGATTTAGGTTCAGAAAGACCTAAAGAATGAAATACTGAATGTTGTCGGACAAAGTCAGTGGTAATTTTTTTTTATAGGGGGTATAAAAATTATTGATGAAATCGCTGTAACGGTCAAGAAAAAGTTTTTTATTACCACTAAAAAGTTGTTTCTGTAGGGTATAAAATTACAAACATCACGAATATTACAAAATACAAATTTAATATGGTCAAAAAGCCGCGTGCCTGAGTGTTTGGTCGCGAATCTGGGGAACCGGGTTCGATCCCGACCGATGCCAAAAAGAAATATATCGAATTTAAATGGCACTAAAGTTACCCTTGTGGTGCACTCTCCACACATCAATAAGTGCCCGTGAGGTGACGCCTAGTAAACGCCTGCACGGTTGTCGGATACGACCGCTGGTCGTTTCCTCTGTTACCCTCTCCGCAGCAGTTTATACCAGCTCGAAAGTATTGCGATGGGCCATATTGTACCCGACAGAGTTTAGATGTTTTAGTTATAAAAGAGTTTTCAGATGTCAAACTAGATAGTGTGATAGCTTATTTTGAATGCTGAGTTAACAAATTTAAGTGAGAAAGATTTCAAGATGCTTAAATTTTTAATAAATTGTCGCACAAACATTACAAAAATATATTTATTACAATCTGGTGCACTATGGAGTGACTCCTAAAGCTTGTATTCACTAGAAAACAGTATATTTTGTCATACTATACTCCAAACAACCAAGTACCGCAGACACTACAGGTGGAATAGGTACGTGCCCAAAGAGTACATGCAAATCGGTCGCTTCAGACCGTGAAACGTTCAAATCAGATGTAAAAACTGTTTCTCACAACATGTCTCCAAATCACTTGAAAAGGCATTTTCTAAGTAAAATACGTGTTTTTAGAATGTTTTGCAGTAACTTCCATAGTTCGAACCGACACTTTAGCTGCGCGGGCGAGTTCACTACGGAGTAACTCTAAATGCTTGTATTCACTAAAAAAACAGTGAATTTATCATATTATGCCCAAAACAACCAAGTACCACCGAAACTACAGGTAGAATATATGTTCAAAGAGTACATGCAAATCGGTTGTTTCAGACAGTGAAACTGGTTGCAACACGACAAGCCGGGTAGGAGCTAAGAAACAATGTCTGTATGCTGCATCACAAATATTTGTACAAGATGCTCTCTCTACTTTTGGAAATAACCCAGAAACTCCGATGCACTTTCATCAGGTTGAAGAAGTCTGCACTTATTTGTTTGCAAAACAAAAAACCACATCAGATGAATTACGCTACAAGTTGATTACCCGTAATATTGGGTTCAATTTAAATTTAACTAAAACTATTTATACTTCTGATGCTTTATTTTTACATTGTTTAAGAGCTGCAGCCCAAACATATTTATGAAAAAAATCATTACAACCACTGTTCGAGCCTCTGAACTTCCTCCAATTCGGCTATGAATTACGAAATTCTAAGTCACACCCGACGAAAATGATAAAACCTCCTCTGCCTGACTCTTTAATTAGGCCTTGCAAATATAATTCAGACTGCAGAACAATGTCTTGTAGTTGTAAAAAAAAAAAATTATCTAAACTGTATCTCTCTCTGTAAATGTGTTCATAACGATTGTCAAAACTTATCTTTTTAAGGTAGTATATTTTTCTTCTTCTTATTCTTAGGGGTCATTCCTGTCCAACACATCTTCACACTGTCCTTTCTCACTCAAGTTCTTTTGCGTCGTCACAGTCCTTCCTCCTTCTCTTTGCCCTTCCTCATACTCCAGATATTTTGAGTTCTAATCCTGAGGACTGGCTTCTCTAACCCCGACCGTTCATGACGGGTAAGTCCTAACCGACTTGGCACAGGGGTCAGCCGAGGCTACAATTGCATGTCACTTGCGAGGAACACCCTAGACCTTATTCCACTTTCCGATTTTACAGTCGGATGCTTTTCCTACCACCAACTCTCGCCATTTACTCGGGCTTGGAATCGGCGCCAAGTTGAGCTGGCTTACTCCCTCAGTGGCTGGTTATTGTACAGAACAATAATATTTACATACTTTCTTATTGGTAAAAATCGATTGACCATCTGAAATTTGAGATAAATGCAATCAAAGAGAGCTCTTTTTGTATGTGTTTTCTATTTCAAGCAATAGTAAATGTCATATTTTCCACTCTAGCTTCAAAACAGTGCTTCCCATTTTAGTGGAAAACATCTCAGTTTATAGAAATATATAAATGACAAATATTAAAATAAAAATAACTTTTTGGCCATATTGTTTAAGTGATATAGCTTAATAAAGTGCGAAATTTTTTACTAATACAGGGGTGGAAGAGCAACATAGGCTTGTTTAAATGTAATATACTTGGCCTCTAAGTAAGAAAATTTTATCATCAATCTGCTTTTTCTGGAACAACTATTAGAATTTGCAATTAAATTTGTTAACTCAGAAATCAAAATAAGCTACCACACTATCTAGTTTGACGTTATGTGAAAACTTTTTATAGCTAAAACGTCTACACCGTGTCGGGTACAATATGGCCCACCGCAATACTTTCGAGCTGGTATAAACTGCTGTGGAGAGGGAAACAAAGAAAACGACCATCGATCGCATCCGGCAACCGTGCAGGAGTTTATCAGGCTTCACCTCACGGGCACTCATTAATGTGTGGAAAGTGCACCACAAGGGTAAATTTTGTGCCATTTAAATTCGAAATATTTTTTTTTGGCATCGGTCGGGATCGAACCCGTTTCCCCAGATTCGCGACCAAACACTCAGGCACGCGGCTTTTTGACCATACTAAATTTGTATTTTATAATATTCGTGATGTTTGTAATTTCATACCCTACACAAATTTTTAGTGGTAATAAACAACGTTTTCTTGGCCGTTACAGCGATTTCATCAATAATTCTTATACCCCCTATAAAAAAAATTGACCACTGACTTTGTCCGGCAACATTCAAAATTTCATTCTTTAGGTCTTTCTGAACCTAAATCATCAATCAGAATGAATCCACCGGTTTTTTCAAACGGAATGTTTCTTGGCGCCCGGTCTATTGTCCGCGAAATCCTTTAGCGCCCTCGACATTGTCTTGCTTTGGCAGCAAGCGGCGTCGGCATCAATTTTTCTCTCGGTACGCTAAAGAGTGATTTCGCGGGCGTGATACACAAATAATTATTTGAGGGCGGTAAAGGAGATTTCGCGAACAAAGTGTACACAATATTTTTTGTGCAACCGTAAAAATATGTAATACACATTTTATTAATTTTAAACATCAACTTTTCTTTCATGATCATTTCCTACAACAAACTTCAATTTTATAAATTTTTGCATATTAATAGCTTCCAATGCCAATTTAAAACACATTCGGAATGTACCTATAGATGTGTCCAGTGTAGGTAAATGTCAGTCAAATATTTGTTTTGAGTTACAATTTAGATTTTAATTATGTTTTTAAAATTATAAAATGTACATGGTGTTCCACAACTTAGGACAAAAAATTAAAGGGTATATATTGTACGACGTGCTGGTCATGAAACAAAAAGATTTTTTTAATTCGCAAAAAATTGTATCGTATTTCAAGAAAACATTTTTTGCCACTGGTTGGTAGCTATATTTAATGATTTTTTTTCAAATCTTCCACAATGAAAGTAATTGTTTACATAATATTTAATACTAATAAATGTCTAATATTGTGTAATTAATAATTTCATGTAATTTGATAGGTGGTCAGGAATTCTTTTGTCGACATTGCTATTATCATTTGTCTTTGCTGGTGCAGTGTTCTAATGTTACAGTAAATAGCAGTGTAGTGTAGTTTATGTTAAGGGGCTAGTATACCTAGAGCAAAAATTCGATTTCAGAATAGTCGTAACTGAAGTGTGGTGGTATGAGGGGAAATGTTTGGCCTGCCGCATATAGATACACTGTTAATATATATTAGAATAAATTCTCTCCCCTACCACCGACGGTCTGAGTTGTAGCGTAAACTCAGACAACCGTCCTTCCCTACTGTAGTATATTTTGTTGTGAATATTGAGAACTGCGGTAGTAAAAGGTGTCCCAATATAAATATAACAACAATAACCTAAACTAACGCACAAAACTCGGCCCGCATTTCCCAAGTATGACTCATGTGTAAATATAACAACAATAACCAAGCCTGACGCACAAAATTCAACCCGAATAGTGCTATTGCAAAAAAATTTATATAATGACTCCTAAAGCTACTAAATTTTAAAAGATATTGTTCTTTAAAGAACCTCAAATTAGAAAATATGAAATAGTCATAAGATTTAATTCTTAATTATTGAAATTTGTGTAATATTTTGAAAAAGTCACGTGATCTGAAACAGAATGTGACGTCACGGTACATACTAGAGCTAGTAGATACATTACAGCTGACTCATCCACCATTGTGGAGCCACTTAAATCATGCAATATCAAAGTTACAGTATTATTAATCATAGAAATTATCCATAACAACGAGTTGTTCTGTTCCAAATTGTGCAAATCATTTCAAAAATGGTTATAATTTTTACAGGTATATATATATACAATCATATATTTTTCTCTAACCTCAAAAATCTTAACGAACCGTATTTTTTCTTGTTTTATTATTTTAAATGAGTATAAAATGGCAAATATGGAAGATATATTTAATTATGAAAAATAGATAGTACATAAACTTATAAGAAATGCACTTTTATTTCATAATTTACTTCATTGATTTTGGCACCAATATGGCGGACGAGTCAACTATGTATTATCTAGTAACTGTACTACATATACGTTTAACATCGCCTACTTTTATTTATATAAATAGCGAGAGTGTTGATCAAACTGGTCCCCTATTGGCTATAAATGTCGTACTGTATGTACTCCGACGTCAAGGGGGGGTGGTTGTTGTTTTTCATGAATATTTCACTCGAAAGATTTCAACCAATCACATCACGTTACAGTATTTTTTATTTTCGACCAATGACAATCGGATATCAGTAAATATTTGCACTTGTGCAATACCGGAATATTTAAAATAACCGTGAACACAAGAAACGCATCAACAAGATATTAGCTAATTATTAAAATTACAGTGTTACATATCAAACAACTGTCGTTTATGTGGCATTAAAATAAATATTAAATATTTATAAAAATAATTAAAAATATCGAATGTGAAGTTTTTCTCAGGAAATATTCTACCAGTATACCCCTCGTGAACGTATTTTTTTGCAATTAATTTTCCACGCGATCTATACTTTGGCGATCAATTTTTCTAGCCATCAATTTTCTTAGCGATCGATTTTCAGGCGATAAACTTTCCCTCGATCAATTTTCCACGCGATTAGTTTATCGATGATCTATTAACCTCCCGATCAATTTTCCAGCGATTAATTTACCGGCGATCAACTTGCACCACAGGGGTGATTTTTGTGCCATTTTAAATTCGAAATAATTTTGTCGTCGGTCGGGATAAATTGAGGGTAAAATCTAAGATTAATTAATTAATTGTAAAATATAAAATTGATATGTTCAAATTTGAGGCTATAAAGAACATATTTTTTTAAAATTTAATATTTAAGACATATAAAAATTCTTACAACAGCCTCTATTGTACCATAAACATTTGCTTCTTCGGAAAATGCAATTATATTGAATTCATTCTTGTAATCAATATTCTTGGGCTATAATCAAAATATCATTTGTTGTAATCAACACGTTTATATATTTTTACAAATACTCGGCAGGTAACAGTTGCACGTCAGTGAAAGGGATTATTATTTTCCTCTTGTATTATGATGTTTGTCATTTTATATTTATATTATTAAATTAGTAATTAGAATGTGATTTTAGTCAATACCTATACATATATTTAATGGAGATGTATATTTATAAATAAATTAAAATGTAATAAAATTTCTATTTCTACATGAGTTATTCATAAATACATAATATAATTTTATGTCTACAGAAACTCAGAAATTTTTGTAACAGTGTAGCTATCTTTAGTAGCGCCTCCTGCTTCGTTCCCCACTTGATCCGAGTGACGGTAACTTGTAAACATTACGAAAAATCGTACTTTTCTAATAACTCTTCTATGCGTAGGATTTTTGTTCTGAAAAAAATCATATGTATTCTTACATGTAATCTCAATATTGAACTGTTCATATTTTTTTCGAAAACGTTTCGGAATTTGAATAAAAAAATAAAAACCAAAATTCGAATCTTAATTTTTTGAGAAAATCAAAATTTCAAAATCAGTTCGATGTTAACAATATTATTTTAAAAACTTTTTTCGAATAACATTTTTCTCTAAAGTGTACCAAAAATAATAATAATAAAAGTACGAACGACACTTTTGCGGTAGGTATACTAGCCCCTTAAAATGGTTGCATTTAATAACAATGAACTAATGGACATGGTGTTAATTTATGGAGAGGCAGGGCAAAATTCATTATTGACACGACGTCTTTATGCTGAATGTTCTCCTTTACGGCAACTACCCACTCACCGTTTGTTTGTGAGGATTGTCCAGCGCCTTCGAGACACAGGATCTGTGCGACCTATCGTGGGAGAGGTGGTGGCCGCCAGTATGAACACGATAATGTGATAAATGATATCTTAAATACTGTACATGCTGAACCAACTACTAGTACCCGAAGAGTATCTCAACAATTAGAAGTACCACATAATACAGTATGGCGAATTTTAAGAGATTTTGTGCTTCAGGTATGTTTAGTTATTTCCCAAATTATCTTAATATTAAATACAATGCATTAATATTAGAAATTATTTTGTATTCACAACTATTATTATCTCTAAATCTAACGAACATTACATAATGTGTCTTTGATAATTAATTTCATTTAGCATTTCTTTCTATGACGTATGCTACAACAGTGGTCCAAAAAATGTCTACTTCAATAAACTACCCTTAACTTTGCGAATTTTTAAAAAATTCTTTTTGTTTCATGATTCGCACGTCTTACAGTATATGCCCTTTAATTTTTTGTTCTAAGTTGTGGAACATGTATACAATTATTTAAAATTATTGAAGAAGAAAGACGCGTTAAGACTGTAGCCTGTATACGTGTTATAGCCACCTTATACACGTTAAAATTGAAAAGTACAACAGTTACTAAAAATTGCTTGGCGATAAACCGAAAATATACGCTATATAATTTAGTTTTAGTTACAGAAATTAAGTACTAAAACTAAATTCGACAATGTTAATGTAACGCGATTCATTTTAGAATCTATATTTTACATAATTGGTTTCGGAATTAGATTTTTTTTTAAATAGACATTAAAATTCCTGTCCCGCTTGGCCATCTGCTTTAATTTAATTGTAATGATACTTAAATGCCCGTCTACATATGCTATATAACACGGTCATATGACCGTATTTTATAATATTACAGATATTTCAACAAAATATATACAGAGTGTAAATGAAATAAGTGCATTAAATTTAACCAGTTTTGTAACTCGATGACAGCAACAATATTTCTTTATAACTTTTTTTCTAAGTCTTTTAGATTTTGAATTAAAATTCTTTAAAGATATATATTTCGTTACCCGCTCATGGAGAACAAATGGCTGCTGCTGTAGTCAAGTGGGATACAAACAGCTCAAAAATTGTCGGTTATCAGTTGCACTTACAGTCACAGTAATTAATAAACGAATCAAGGGAAATAATATTATTATTAATTAATACGTAATAATACAATTTTTAAAATAAATAAATTTAAATTTTGGATAACAAAATTATAAAGTTATGTATTAAAACAGGATTTTAATCACCTGTGAATAATGTGAAAAGAGGAAGACAAGGAGTGACAAGGTAACAAGAGGAAGAGCAAAAGCATAGTTATTAGGTTATGGGATGATTATTTATCGACGACAAATCATAATAGTTTGAACACGTTATTCAAAAAATGTAAGTACAAACTTTTGTCCATTTAAACGAGGTACATGAGTATCAATAATTAGTCGTCCATTTATTGTTCCCGAAACATTTTTTAATTAAAATTTTTACAGCATTTTCGTCTGCCGAGATGTGTATTGTGCATAATAAATACACCTTCCCGAATAAATTCAGTCTCATTAATGAACATTATGAGCCATTCCCAAAATTGAAGTCTGTTATGTGCTGAAAACATAGAAATTTTTGCACATGCTATGGATATAACTGTTGCTTTTTAAAAAAAATTCATATGTGACACTCCGTATTGTGATGTGATAAAGACGTACAAGATTAACAAATGTGCGAATAATTAAGAAAAGATTGATTTGGTGATGATTTGGAAACGCTCCGTGTAAATGCGTTGGCAACTCCATGACACTGTCTTTATGTTAACCGTGATGTCAAGTAAAATTTAGTACAGATACGAGTAAAAAAAACATAGGTAAATAATTACAATGTCTGTATACTCGCATTTTGACAGAATTTTACGTTATAAACAAGTTTATTACTAATGTCAAAATTTAATTGCAACAATTGACAGGACTGTCAATTGCTAAAACTAAATTTTTCATAGCTATTGCTACTGCATTCAATTATCACAAAAATATTTGGAACGACTCGTCAATCTACGTGGCGGTAAAAATGCTAAAAAAAATACGCGATTTCGAGAAAAAGTTATTAAGAAATATTGTTGCTCTCGATGAGTTATATTACTGGTTAAATTTAATGCACTTATTTCATTTACACCCTGTATAAAAAATTGTGTTTATAACAATTTTATCCCTTTGGGAGCGGTAAAGATCAAAGAATGTTATAAAGCAACTGTACAAACTTAAAAACAATGATTAATAACATTTTAATAAAGTTCAGTTGAACTGTTCGTATGTGTGTTTGCACAGTTTCTCTGATTATATGGTATGACTAGCGATTGAAAGTTGACGTTTAAATTATTTTATAGATGTGGTTTCTTTTGAAACCCTAGAGAAGAACAGAACTGTACGAAATATTCTAGTATGAAATTTTTGCATGAACCCATTTAAATATTTGACTAGGAAAGCAGAGATATACATAACTATATCTAGCTGATAATAGATGACCGACTAGAGTAACTGAATATCAAAACAGGGGTACGTTTAAAATATTTTAAACATTTTTCGTGTATGTTGGTTATAACAAAATATTTTGATTTTTAAACTAATTAGTTTGGCAATTCAATGAAATTGGATTATTTTTAATTTCCTCTAACAGTAATTCCGACTCGAGAGTTGCTTACACCTGAGACGAACGAACTAGAATTTGCGGTATTAATTTTTTTAAATACATCCCTGAATTTAGTTGCTAAGGTCATTTTAAATGCCTCTTGGTATTGAGTACAATTCTAATCTTCTGTAACGGAATACATAAAGGTCAGTTTCCTTTCATATCAAATATAGGGAAATGTTTTCTAACGAAAACACATTTATTAAATAATCTAAACGTCAACTTTCATTCGCTAGTCATACTACACCTACGTGTACGCAAAGAAATGGAGTGGTCAAAGGAATCTACTCTTCCACTTATAGAATAATGTACAGAAAAAGAGATCCTGTGGGTTATGGGATACGACAAACAAAGATTTCAAGAATCGCCAGCGCAAATATGACGCTAAAATCTCATACTTGAAATAATTTCACAAGACATCTTCATGTTAACAATTGTAGAACTTATATTCAGATGTGGACGTCCGAAAGTTGTAAAACAATATAAAAGAAAAACTTTGTTGTATAACATGTGGAACGGACTTTAGATAGTAATATTATAATGGATATCTACTAGCGATATGTTTCATGCAAGTTTTGCAAGAAACAAAACAACAATTTATAGAAGTAAATTTAAGTTATGCATCATGTGTTCTAGTAAATATAGTGGATCAAAAATTTACGGCGATATTTGTTTTTGTCAGACGGAGCTCGTAAAAAATAAAAAAATACACGAAATATTAACGTAAAAATAAAACAATATTTGGGTATAGTTCTGTTTAAATTTTATTAGAAAAACGACGTTTCGATATCAAACTGTTGCCTTCATTCATCAGGTAAATAATCACTTCGCTGTCGAAATGTTTTTCTAAGAAAAGTTAAACAGAGCTGTTCCCAAATATTGTTTTATTAATAAATTATGAGTTCTGAAAGCCTCTTTTAATATATAATAAGAAATATTGTTGTATTTATACATGTGAAATGAGAAAAATGAATTTTGAGTTTTTTAATTAAACCAACAAATGACGTAATTTCTTTTTATTACATTGCCTCGTTAATTAACATCGTACTTTTAATTTATTTGCATTTTCAAGGAAAATGTAAATAAAAAAGTATTTTATGAGATGTCAAAAGATTTTTTTTGTAAAATTCATTAAAATTTGGATGTTAGGAATAACAAGAATAAACACTGTGATTAAACCCTGTATTTCAGACAAGATATTAAATTAAAATATCGGGTTCAGGGTTCAGGCGATAATTTTACTTTAGGTTCGTCGCGTTTATCAGAATGAAAAGTGTCATGAATTCCGATTAACGGAACCATAGGAGCAGAACAGGGGAACATTTTAATATTTTTATATTCAAAATAAAGATTAAATTTTACATATTTTTCCAAAGTTATTTTATTATTATAAAATTTTAAACTTATGATAATGAGACATAATTTAGTAATCATTTCTTAAAAATATTCAAATAAAAAAGATTAGTCAGACTGACTGAAATGAACTGTTAAAAAAGAGATAGTAACTTTAAAATAATTTGCTTTTTATACATATGCTCATGTACTCGTACCCGACAGTGATATCGTTTTTAATGAAGCGGCTCATTTTAAAAAGCTTATAAAATTTATAGCAGTCATAAAATTGCGACTATAAGCTTTATCTAAAATAGCATTACGTTCAAGATAGGGTAAAGTTTTATACATTCGTTGTATATGTATAAAGCATTGACTCATAGATGTTATGGATAGCCTAAAAGAGATAACACGTATATTCATCTCATGTAAATAAAACTTAATTTCAATTTTTCTATATTTGTATTATTTTTTTTTTATCTACAAATGAAAACTAAAATTACTAAGGAATAAATATGAACAATTAAATTTCTTGTAGAACCATCTTTCAATTAGAATACTTTAATTTCTATATTATAAAATGTAAGCCAATATAATATCTCAGAATTACAAATAAGTCCACGGTAATTATATTTTGTTATAGTTCTGAACGACAGATGTAGCAATAATCTAATTGAAATATAAACGAGGAATGGACTTTTTAAACGTTCTATGTGCCGTTTAATTAATTTTTTTATCAGGTAAACAATATTATAGTATAACACCGAGTATAACACGTATATTAATACTTCCACTTTAATAATAAAAATTACAACAAAAGTATTGGCATGTATCAATTTGTAAAAAATGTTAAGAGACAGATGCGTTGTAAGTGCCTTCTACTTAGAATTATTTTTAAAAAAAATATATTGTAGAACGTTTTCATCTTACATAATTTACAAACAATTTCATTTTTTCATTTCGTAAACTTAAATATTAAACAAATAAATATCAATAGGTATATGATTAAAGCTTAATGACTATTTCTAGGTGTGCCAATCTAATTTCTTTTCACAAATTTAAGTTTGGCGAAATTATATGTACCGAAGAAAGGGTTCACAACACAACAGAGATCACTTTTGTGCTAATAGAAAATTGGAAATAAGTTTCAAATTTGACATCTAACGAAATTGATCTCGAGCCATTTCAATCACAACCAATCACCGCACAGAACCACAACCATTAAAAATGAAATTAAAACTATAAACTAATTGTGGGAGAAAACAACTAACACTTCTGAGTCTTGCCGTTTTAATAACTGCGTCATAGGCGGCACATAGAACGGTTGAAAATACCAAACCCTTACGATATAGACCAGCACCATCTATTATGATACTCCAAACCACTTTAAAAATAAGTAAGCTTTTCGTCCTTAGAACGAAATAGCAGGAAGAAATTATTAATTATGTTGTAAAAGCCAAATAGAACGTTTGGAAATTCTATTAATATGCATGACCTAGTAATTGGATCATGTTAGCAGTGTTCCTTAATAAGAAAGAAAAAGACAGAAATGTTTCAAAATACTTTAATAGAGTTAATATTTTACGAAACGTTAACTAAAACTTGTATTAAGTTAGGTTCGAGCTTAGATTATAAAAGCATTAGCCGATCCTTTCAAGCAATTTACTATAACATATCAAATACTATGCTCATATATTTATCATAGAAACTGAATTGAAATAAAAGAACACATGGGGAATCCTTTCGCAAAAATTTATTAAAAGAAATAAGTGGATGCTCGTAATTACAGTTTACGAATCATCTTCAACGTTTTGTTTTGTGTAAAATGTAAATTTATATCTGCTTTTCTCATCCTTTGCCAATTAATAATTCTTACAATGCTTGTCAGCATTTGTTTGTAATCATTCGCTTGAAATATATCCCACAGGCATTTGACAAAGGTTTTGTGTAATGTTTTTCGTGAACTGTGAACTTATGTTTAATTTACAAATAGGTTGAAATATAAATCTTTGGCTTAATACAATGATAGTTTTTCCATGAAACCCACATAAATTTATCTGGATATTTAATTTTATTCATTTAAATGCTTAATTTTAACAAACTTCTATGACTGTATTATTAAAATTAATGACAGACGAGTTTCGTAAATTGTAATTGCAGCTGGAATTATCTTTATTGCTAAAATTCTAAATGTTATAAGTTCATATGTGTATCACGCTAGAATTATTGAGGACAAGAAACATAGTTAATATTTTTTAGAATTGTATTTTAAAGAAGTTCAATGTAGTTTCCTTTAACACTAATACCATTCACATTCTTTCCTTATACTTCTTAAAAGCTACCAACCAATCGTCTTTTGGAATATTTTCAAAATAATCATGAATTGCATCATCATTTTGATCAACCGAAATGTCGTGTTGTTTCGAGTAATTTACTCTTTTCAACTGAGATATCTTCTATGAAACTCAAACTCAAACATTATTGTTCCATTTCTCGTGGCAGTCTGAAAATAACTAAAAATTACAACTTTTATCTTGTCTTCTATTTTGTCTTTTTTCCTATTGTATATTCCATGGAGCATAAAAAGTAGGCACCCAGTATATATAATTCTGCACTGTCCTTTTCACGAGAGCTTTGTGAACTCAGGATATGTTGCCATGTTATGATACAAATCTGGTAATAAACTAAATTTCAGTGATAAAGCGTTTGGTGATAAAAAAAAGTAACACAATATAATGTAATAGAATGTAAAATAAATAAAATAAATATATCATCACGGCGTATTACCCATTGCTGCCATTGCTGGGTGTGCCAATCTGCTTTGTACACAGATGTCGGTAATGATGATTCAGTTCAGTACTGATTTTCAGCGTTTAGTTTTTAAATACCTACTTCTAATTTCTAATGTGCAATGTAATCTGACTTGGTTCAAATAAATATAAGTATTTATGATTAATACTTCTATTCATTTCTTTCTTACAATTTTAATTTAGGTTTGTATATTTATTCCAAATAAAATATAAACAATGATATTTGTTTAAAAGTAAAACAAGGCCATATTATATAGCAGGGTTTCTTTTTACCCTAAATAAAAATTTATGCAAAAATCAAAAGACGCTAATGTGATTTATAGCTTCAGTCTCCAAAATTTTCACCTGTGCCTGTGACCATCCGAATAATGATCATTTATTACAGATATGCCTCTGAGAAAAGAAAATAAATAGAAGTTTCTTGAATTATTATTGTAATCTGGTTAGCAAAACGCAAATCATTGTCTTATTTCATTAGTTAAATCTTTATTATTATCTTACTCGTATACATTAAATAACCAATACCTACTCATTAAATCGTTCTTATACGAAATAATTCAGTATATTTTTGGAATAGCATATACATAATATAATTCTTCGCCCGTAAGACAATAGGACAGAAAACATAATATAATAATAAATGGAAAACAATTCTTAGAAAATAATAATAATAATTTATCTATAAATAATATAACAAGATGTAACATTTTCAAAGTTTATTAATAAAAGAAAATAATGACTTCAATATGATTATGATCGTAAAACAAATTAGTTCCAGTTTAGATTTTTGTGACTAATATTTGGTAATATATTACCTTAGTGCTTATTTTAAAATACAAAAACATGTAGGTACATATGAACGCGACACATTTTGTTCGGAAACCATGCATTAAGCTCTTACTTTAAAGCAAGTGTGGTTTCAAAGAAGTAGGTACATATTTCTATTCAGGTGAAATATTAATAGAATAAATATAGAAAAAACAAACAATTTCTTAAAATGGAGTATTCTGTCTTTTTTAATATTATATTATATTTTTTAGTATGACAATTTTTTATTTTCAACTTTGTTTTAACCAGGTATATTTACCGATCACTTCATCAGATTTTATAAATTTATATTATTTTACCTTCTCAAAAATATTACATATTTTATTACCCTTTTCAAAGGGGAAGTAATAAAATAGTTATTATCGCAAGCATAACAATTGTGTATATATACCAGACTATATTCAAGATTATATGTATAATAGATAATAAAGTTATCTGAAAGCATTTTGCAGTAAAATATGTATTCTTATAGTAGTAGGACTACAAAGTTACATAATAAACTTTTTATTAGAATGTGTCTGAGATAAGATGCAAATAAATTTCGGTTATAAATATTCATACAAATATTATTTTAATTTTGTACTTGAAATTTTAATTCCTCTTATAACTTACAATCTATACAGCTTTAAAGTTTGGCTTCCTGCAACTACTGCGCTCTCTTTGATGTTTCCGCATATAATGTTATGATTATTTTTATATTTAAATTTTTGTTTATATTCCTTAATTAAATAGTTAAATTAAATACATCGTTTACTGAAGTTCTCTTGATGATTTTGCATGTAACATCATGATTATTTTTAGGTCTAGTTATTATGGTGATATGTGAATTTTTAATTTGTATTCAATATTTCAAAAATTAAAAACATTAGTACTAGAAGTATAACAATACAAGTGACCAAAAAGTTATCAGAATAATAATCTGTTATCTATTGTTAAGAAGCTTTTGGCAAAAACATAGTCCATATGAGTTATACTTATACAGCGATATCTACTTTCAAGGATTCCGAACAAAAATAATAATTATTATTATAAACAATTAAAATTCCATTTACCTGTGACCGATGGCATTATCTTTTACATAATTTATTTAAATCACTAGATCTAGGTGAGGAAGAGGCTAGATTTGAAAGAAATTACAATTGTTTTAGTACATTCAATAATATACATATATACAGGTTGTTTTCTTTAAAACAACCAGCGGTTTTTTGGGCGAACTAATGACTTAAGAGAAAAATAGTAAATTCAAAAAGTGATGAAGAATAAGGGGCGAATAAAACAGTAATAACAAACAACAATAAAAAATTATGGCATGTACTGCTACCAAAATTATCAAATTTTCATTGAATTTATGTTAATATTTTAATTTTTAAAAAATATGGCGTAAGAGAACAAAATTAATAAGCCCATTAATAGTAATAATTTTACAAAGTAAAAAACAATATAAAATTTACAAAAAAAAATATTAAAACAGATTGTGTTAGCATCATTGCTATCAGAATTTACCAAAAATTCTTAAAATCTGATAAATCAGGGTCCAACTTTCTTAATCCGTGAACAATCCGTGACAAAAGAGAGCGCAAATTGCTGCTTTGTATATATAAACTGTAGAAAAATACTTTTTCTATCTATTTTATGGATAAATTTATAAACTTATCTATAATTTAAATCCCGAAGCCTACGCTTTGAACAAGCAAACTCCTCCTTGGTTAATTAGTTAGTTCATATTTCAAATGTATGTAACTGACAGATAAATGTCACTGTCAAAGACCTAATCATTTCAGATTAATAATAGTAACGTTTTAAAAAGAATTGACCTTAGTACAGTTTCCAGCGTAACTAAATATGTATTTATATTTAAATTAATAAAAATTTAATTGCGGGACGTATTGATGGCCACATCAGATTTTTTCGATTTCAAAAGTACGAGGTAGATGTTTTCATTTGAAGAAGAAATTGATACTACAATTCATGATTATTTTGAAAGCTTTCAGCATTCCAAAAGCAGCTGGTTTACGAGCTTTAAAGATATGGAAGAAAATAATAATGAAGTGTATTATTAATAAAGGACCTACTTTGAACATATATAACAAATAAAATTATAAAATATATGAACCATGTATTTTTTTGCAATAATTCTAGTGTCATCCTCTTATAATTTATGTTTTTATTTTATAAAATGTCACAATCTTTTAAACCTAATTCGTTGACGCTAGACTTTTTGTGGTGCTTGAAAAATTTCAGAGAAAATGAACTTCTCATTGGTATATAAAAATATAGATATCTGAAATATGTATATGCTTTACTAAAATCAAACACGACGGGAATCTAAACCCATTTAGCTAAGATATCTATAACATCCAGGGCAGGTAGTTTAGTGTCTCGGCAAATTTAGGATGACCAACATTCAGTAGCATCGCCACAAGACATTATTTACGCTCAGATAATCCAGTTTTAAAAAGCTCAAATGTGCATATTATCAAATTATAGAATTCAGCAGTTTTAATCTTTTATTCAAGTTCCCAAAGTTTCATCGTTAATAATGAATCGAAGCCTTTCGCTTCCTCATTTAATTAATGACAGACTAAACGAGGCGAGTGATAAAAATGAAAGATGACTTAATAGTGTGCAAGGAAGTTTAATACAGAGAGATGATCATGTAACGTGGTGCAGCAAACTATATGAAATTTTGTTGGAAAAGCACAGTATGTGTTGAAGCTCATAAAGTTAATATAGGATGTTGCAGACTTCCAAACTTGTTTCCTCTGTATCTCATATGGGAAACCGGGAGACTCACTTTAAAAATATGGTGATTACAAGTTTATTTCCAATTAATAAATTATGTTACATATTTTATGATAAATTAACGTGAAGAATGCACATTTACTACTAAAAAAATATGCAACATTATGACTAAAGGTACAGTTATTTGCTCCCCAAATTATTTAAGAGCAAAATTGTATTTAGTTTCTATTACAGAAAAAGATACTGCATCCGAATATGCTATATATATATATATATATATATATATATATATATATATATATATATATATAAAATAAGGATTTTCTTCTGTGCTTTAATTATGGACTTCCAGTGAACCGATGATCCTTTTTTTAAATGAAAGCTGTGACCATGTAGATATGCACAAAATTATAAAATATTACGATTTTCTATTTCGTCTATTTTAAATAAAACCTTAAAATTTTCACTAAGTACCGTGAATTAAGCAACTGATGGCAGCACCTATTGACAAGCGAATGAGAATGGACTAGAGAAAATTAATGTAAAAAGTAAAATAAGCTGCAAGAATAATATTTTGTCTTATTTAAGGCTGGTTTATCAATGCAAGCTTAAATAATTTAACTGGTAGATACCTTTTTATTGCAAGTTGACAGATAAATATGTCATTTTTTAGTTAAATCCTAACAAGGAATTTATTCCCCAACAATTAATAAATATAATAGTTAATTCATTAATTCACATATGGTCAGTAATTTAATAATATTGAGCAAAATGAATTAGAAATATTTTGTATTAATTATTTATATTACAATAATTTTTTAACCTAAAGTTTATTTTATATCCCTTCAGTACGTATGATTACAGGGCTTGATTACATGATTAAAACTGGACAAGAGACAGGTGTCAATTTACTGCATATAACGAAATCAAAAAACACTGGATATTATAATCAACCAGTTAAATTTTTGCTATTTTCCCGCTTTTAAACACTACTTAGATAAGTATGTAAAGATTTGTTCGATGAAACATTAATAAAACGAATAAAGATGTTAAATTTAAAATTAAAATCATATTGTTCCCTCATAGATTACAATAAGAAATAAAATTGTTGCGTACAAAAAACTCTTATTACTACGTGTTATAATTGAACTTGAAAACACAAATGAAATGCATTGATTACAACAATAATAATATTTGTTAGTGACAATGAATTATATAGTTTATAAAATGAAATACATAATCAGTTACAGTCACAATGATTGCAACATTGTTTGACAGTTATAATAATAAAATATAACACCGAAAGACGTTACATATGCGGATAATTTCTATTAAATGTTCTATATTTCTTTTTTAAATTTAATGCCAGTATAAACAACTTCAGACGAAACGTAAAATTTACCACTATCATCGAATCTTAAACTGGTTAATTATGGACGCTGTGTTTCCTAGAATTTTTATGATTTTCTGTTTATAAGTTGTATATTTTTAATATATTTATCTGTTAGAAAATTTAACATTGCTGCAGTTTGATATAATATTTGTACAATCTTAATATTCAAAGTTCCTCATCAAATAATTAACAATAAATCTATCCTGAGCCTGTACAACAACCACAAAAAGATTTGTATTTTTTATCTGTCAAATAATTTCTGTTTCTAATATACAGTTAACTATTACCCTTACTTCACTCTTCTATTTTCTTTTAACTAAGGCAAGAACAGATTTTTGAAACCATGTTATAAAACCGAATAACTGATACTTGAACTCCAAAATGGTGATTATTTACCGAAACCGATATTTTTATTGAATGAAACACAGCAAACTTAATCAAAATAAATTTAAAACCGTTTTTCTCTTAAATATTCACTAAAAAGTAGAAGTGCACTAACTTTCTTAATTGTTATACTATTTACACAAAAGTAAATGGAAAAAGTATTTTAACGAGAATAGAATAAATAACCAGTTAAATAAGCAGTAAAAATGACCTCTTCGATTGGGGTTAATCTATAACCGTTGTTTTATCAGTTTCTTGCCCTGCTTTGACATTGAATTAACAAACCGGCCTTAAATGATTTATTTATTATTATTGTCGTCGTCAAATAAATATGGACTAATGCTCAATTTCTCTTCTCCATACCCTGTGCCTTTTCCTCCGGTGTTGCCGCTTCTTCATAACTTATCATTTTTAACACGCAGTGTTGAAATCTTCAGTTCATATTTATGTTTATTTGACGGCAACTATAACAAAATTTTGTGTCAAATAATCAACCAGAGTTTTTCCTGTGTGCCATAAAGCAGCGGTGGTTAAAAAACGGTGTAGAAGATAATCAAATATTGAACAGAAAAATTATAATTTCATAACATTGCCTCATAATAATGTTCGTTGCAAATATTTACAACGGGTACAGCTAGTTGTTTACAATCGTAGATTCTTAACATTTAAACTTATTTTCAAAACTAGAAAATGATAACACCTTTATTGTAGTTGATGCCAACAATGTAATAGTTTAAATATTTGTTCCATATAGGGTATCAATGATTTTTTGCTAAAATATTATTGTTTTTGACTTCTTTTTACGGATTCGGATATGGAAAAAATATAAACAATAGCACATTTAGATACACTATTTTTTTCTGTAGCAAAAACCTAAATACAATTTTGCTTTAAAATAATTAGGGGAACAAATACCTGCATGTTAAGATTTTTACCATTAAAACACCTATGCTGCGTCGTCCAAGTTACCGCCACCCTGCATATATATATATATATATATATATATATATATATATATATATATATATATATATATATATATATATATATATATATATATTTAGTACTCCAGTTCGTAGTTGTTAAAGTTGTTTTGTTTTTTGAAAACCGTTTAATTAAAAGTAAACAACAAATAGGTTTTTCAATTTTAATTTAAATATTTGGTTAGCTAATAGTTAACCATATTTTATATAGGTTGGTAGTTATGTTTCTTGTTTAAATGTCAATTGATATAAAAATTCACGTTTGAAAGAATTTGTGGGAATAAGTATTAAAATTGTATTTATAGATTTGGCAAGAGGTAATGCCAACCTTATAAAAATATTGCATCATGTTACAATTACAATATTTGACAGAATTTAAATGTCTTGCGAAGTATTTCTTCAAATAATATTACTTTTACCCAAATCTTTATTTTAGTGGCCTCTAGAATACCGTTTTCTTGAAATCTATAAGATTCATTGACCGTTAGTATGAACAACTGATTAAGGGTGATTATCGAGCATTTGACTAGCACTGTTTTATCTCTGTCATTCGTTTATGGATTCTTTTAGAGGAAAATACTTCAAATAATAGTTATAGAAAAATTAATTGCCCGCATCTTTTATTTGAAGAATTTTTCTCTAAAATAATCTCTAAACGATTGACAGAGATAAAACAATGATAGTCAAATGCTGGCTAATCACCCTTAATCATCGTTCATACTAGCGGCCATTATGTTTCCATACTTCAGTATGACTTACTCTTGGTCATCCTGTATTTGATTTTCGAGTAGGAATTTATTCATCATATATGTATATTTATTTCATAATCATTCATATTTGCTTCAATATAAATTCTAATATTATTTTTAATTCGTTTTGAATAGTAAACTAACAGTTGACTAACACACTTTCTCCTGGGTTAGATAACTCTTAATTAACTTGTGCTGAAGAGTTAACTATAACGTATTTGAAAAAAAATATTTCAATTTTTGACTATTAACAATTGCTTAAAAGTTGAACACCACTTGAAAAACTTGGCCTTAGTAAACCATAATAATCAGACCCGTGATTTCAAGCTTGTAATAAATTACCTAATAATTATTTTGAAAATAAATTATTTATTAAATGAATAAACTATATTAGCAGCTTTAACTAACTAGCTAATAGTTTACAAGGCAAATGAACATATTTGTAAACTATCTATACTTTGTTCCACCTACGGTTTCAATTATAAAACACAATAAATTGAAATACGTGTAACGTATATATTATTTATGGTAATTAGAACAAGGCTGATCTCAAAAATAGATTGAGCAATGGTTTGGGGCCCTCCAGGTGCTTGATCTGCCACTGCCTATCCCGCACAACACCATTCATAATGTGGAACAAGGGTAATAAATAACAATTAGGTGGTGAAACTTTCATAGTCAACTAAATTTATTACAAACTTTATTGCGAGATGGAAATCAAGATATAGATGGTTACCTGTAAAGTGGAAAAGTAAAAATGTTAATTACTTGAAACTTTGCAAAAATTTCCTCTAAAACATCGAGAAAAGTCTGCTTATAGAAGAAAAAAGAAATAATAATAAAAAAATTGTAACAAGTTAAAACATTATAACCTGTTATTCTTCATTTAATTTATGTAGGGATTAACTGATGAATTAACAGTACAAAACTTAATTTATAAATAGAATGCGAATAGTACAAACTCTAATTTATTGTTCCATCAACTTATTTAATCTAAAACTGCTATTGAAATGTTAAAAGTTTATATTTTGCACAGCACTAAATTTTTATTTTCAAAACATTCTTATATTTGAAAACAAAGCAGTTTAATTTAAAACAATATTTTACAGACATTTATCGTTTAAGATATAATTTATTTAGCTACAAATATTATTATTTACGCAAGTTCTAACACATTAATCTACTTATTTTACATTTTTAGATCTACCTGCTATAAATGAATTACAGTTGATTTATATGTAAGTGTAAATAGTTATAAAAGCACAAAGGTTGGATATTAGTAGATAATGTTAAGACAATATTTATGTTCAGTGTTAAATTACATATATGATGTATGTAGTTTACACGGATGGCCATGGCTTAAAATTTACATTAATCTAATCCCGGACAGTTTGTCGGTTTACATAAAACCCTTGCCGAACATGTTTTAGGTTAAGAGATATGCGGACATTTAGAAGTAGATAAATAAATAGTTCATCAATTATTCAACATTTCAGAGGAACAAACTTTAGTAAATATTATATTATTATGCCAAATAATGTTTGTGATGAGCCTAACATTATGATAAGTGTAGTTTACTCAATTTAACTCCCATAAATTTTACATATAGGTCAATATTTATTATTTATCTATTCGTATTAAAAATGTATAGATATATAAGTGTGTCATATAGGATAAAACTTACCTAAATAGCAAAATTTCAATATGAGTATAATATCAACATTAGTAATTTACATTACAAGAACTGAAAGTTGGATGAGCAAGCATATTTTAGATTGAGCCTTGGAAACTTGTGAGCACAGTAAAGACACTTGTAGGTTGTGTTGGGAACAAGAAAAAAATTCGCAGTCCTGAAAAAAAGTTTAATAAAAATCTATAGGTATGAAATATTTTAGTTTTTATTGCGAGGAAAGAGGAAATAAATAAATAAACATGATCGCTATGAAAACATTCATTCATTCTCCAATCTCGATATAGACAATTTTCCAAAATAGTTTTTTATATAAGAGTTAGGAAGATGGTACATTACTGCCGAGTATTTTACGGCTCAGGGTCAAGTACAGATATTTTAATGACGAGTTATGTATTAATTTTTTTCTGAAACTTTTTTTTACAATATTTTATTTTAAATTGAATAATAATATGATTTTCTATACGTATTTAGTAGCGCGCTTCTATCGTTTCTAAGGTAACAGAAAAAAATTAGTAAATATATAAATAATAATTTATTTGCCACAAAAAATACAGGATCACGTCATGTATAAGTACATATTAAAATGAAATCATACGTAAAAATATATTGATACTCAAGACAATTAAAATATTAGCACATCAATAAAAACTTATACGAGCACAGTGGGACATACGAAATTAAATTACTAGATAGAATAAGATAAAATTAAATTACAAACCTGGACAGTTAAAATATTCTTCCAGCGAATAATATCCAATCTGTTTTTCAAGTGTTTTTTTAAATGTGTTAATATTATTTATATACCTTGTTCCATTTAAGCCATTCAGTATTGCAGAGCATAGGGAATAGTCTTGACCTCTCTGATTGGCTGAAATTGGAGACAAGAAACAAGTTTACCCAATGTAATTTCGGCTACTTCAAG
>OY720450.1:26780945-26800945 GCA_963082715.1 Harpalus rubripes
TAAATATTGTGCTGGCAATGATTCCGCTTAATATTAATTTTAGACCGTGTCTAAATGCACTTAATTTCTCCCATTTAAATTGGGTTTTGACATATTTTGAAACTTTATTTTTTCCGAGCCAATAGGAGGTTTAAAAAATCCACTCAGTATTGGAATATATATTAAAATGACCCAAGAATATGTGGACAAAATTTGGATCCCAATCATTATTCTTAACATAATTATCGCACAAAAGCGCAAAAACTGTTTTAAGAATATTTTTTGGAACTTTAAATTTTGTCCACATATATTCTCGGGTCACTCTGGTATATATTCCAATATTGAATGGATATATTGGCTTTGACAAAAATACAATTTCAAAATGTGTGAAAAATTTAATTGGACAAAAACCAAGTGCATTTATGTGGCGATCAAATATTAATATTAAGCAAAATCATCGCCCGTACAATTTTATTTATTTATTGGGAACCACTTTATGGAGCAGTTCGGATAAAATTCGACTTGGTCCCATTTAAGGTCCACCCTGATACAGGTGTCTCAGTAAGCTTACTCACTATTGGTAACTTTTTTATTTGGAGAGATAAGAATTTGATTAAATGATCAAAATTGTGCCATTAATATAATATTTTATGTGTTTTTATCAAAAAAATGTATATATGCTCCTATTTAAAATAAAAAAGTTAGGTCCCATATGTTGAGAATCGCTGATATAAATTTATATTTATTGATATCACAAATTTTGTAATTCAAAATGGCAAAATTTTACTAATTTAACCAAACTCGTATCTCTTCATATAGAAAAGTTACCACTACTGAGCAAGCTTATTGAGACTACCTGTATAGTAGTAAATTAAATAATTTTGTAAAGTAATATAGGAATTGCAAGGCGAATGTCTTGTTCCCATAAAGTTATCAAAAAAGGCTCAGAATTTCTGGTTGTAATATTAAAAATTAATAACTGAAATTTGAAATGAAATGTAATGAACTAATAATTTATCTCGTCGATTTTTTTAAAAAATTGTGACAAATAGGCAAATAAATAACATAATAATGTGAGCATTATTCATAATTAATGTGTGGATTGTAATTGTTTTGGTAATTGTATAAATTTATCACATATTTAAAGAGTGTAATTTATTGCATTACCTGTATTGGATCATTGTTTCCGTACGTGAACATTAAAAAGGGTGGTCGCCTATTTCGTTGCGTATGTTTTTACTTCCGTCACCTTTAGGTAAGGAAGGTATTGTCTTTGGTCAAAAAATTCGGTGGTGAGTTTTTGATGAATAAGCACGTTTTAGGGTCCCTAGAATGCGATTTTACTATTTATACGATAATGTCTATATGTATGTATGTGTGTATATGTATGTATGTATGTATGTATGTATGTATGTATGTATGTATGTATGTATGTATGTGTGTGTGTGTGTGTGTGTGTGTGTGTGTGTGTGTGTGTGTGTGTGTGTAAGTGTGTGTGTCTGTGTAATAAAATTTTCTAATGCGATAACTCTAATGCTACAATTCCAAAAATTATAATTCTTTCGTATTCCTCTTTGTTATATCAATATGAAGAGCTGATTAGATTTTGGTTATAATTGGTCAATCGGAAGTACGCTCATTTGAAGATTTTAACAGTATCTCTTGCAAAAACAACGTTAAATATCATTTTTTCACATTTAATGTTATTATAAATATCAAAGAATATTTTATTCTCTATACGATTTGAATGCATTTTATACTTCATATTAAATGGATATAGAGTTAAAAAAATATAAACAGCTGCTATTGTAAGAAAATTCTGATTGAAAGGTGCCAGTGTCAAGTGCAGTTGACAGTATGTTTGTATTATAATTTTACTGGAAACATAGGACCTTTTGCCAGAAACTTTCTGTACGGAATTTGTATAAAATAATAAAACTGCCTTAAGGTAATGTACAAGAAATAGAATCTTTTGCAAAGAACTTTCTGTATGACATTTATACAAAGTACATAGAACTGACGGAAAGTAATGTTCTGGCCACATCAGATTTTTGATATTTTTACAGCAGTGTTTCTTAACCTATATGTCGCGACCCAAATTTAGGTCGCGAAGGGATTATGAGTGGGTCGTGTAAACTATATAGAATTTTATTATTTTGTTTACTAAATGTCAATCAAATTTTTCAAAAGTATATAAAATTTCACTAAAATGTACCTAGTGTTTATGTGAGGAATGCAATTTAGGATTGCTATTGCTAATAACCCTACCCAAATTTTGATTTCATTTTGGTAAAAAAAAGACGAACCAATCTTGGGAAATAAATAACTGAAAATATTATTACCTTTTGCTACATGTGCGAGTCTGGTTTTTCTGCCTGTAATTACTAAAACTAAATTTTAAGAACCGCCTCCAATAAGAAAATGAATGTTGTCTTTCAAATAAAACCGCGATTTGAAGAACTTTCAAAACTTATGTAAAGTTAGGCTTCACATTAATAAACATAATTTTTTATAGGATAATCGTATTTTCATTTTAAATTTCAAAAATATGCATTTTCAATCATGTTCATACGTCAAATTAGACAAGTAGAGTAAAGTAATATTTATGTTTCGGACATTTATCAGTCAAAATTTAAATTTGTATCAAATTCATGAAATTGTAACAAGTTAATTATTTTCGAATTTGTTGATCTTATTATGGTGTTATATATATATATATATATATATATATATATATATATATATATATATATAGATTATTGCTTATAAATAATAAGACATGTGTTCTTTTTTATAAATTTCTATGTATTGGGTCACAAGACCAATACAATAGTTAAATTAGGGTTGGGCCTTGAAAATGTTCAACGCTGTTTTACAGGTTTCGAATATGTACATTTTCAGAGAATACAGTTTGTGAGGTAGTGCTGATACTATATGTTTATGATATGGAATGATGAAGAAGTGAATGTGATGCCCTAGTGTATTAAATGGTGCTGATACCGTCCTCAACGAGGGTGTGAGACCAGAACGTTTAACGGTTTACCCGGGGGGAGTGCGAACTGCATATTAAACTTCTTGAAACGAAATCGTGTGGTCGTATGCGAATATTCCGAGCGCAATTACATCGCATGCATATGAATAACTTGAAAGTATCATTCGCATACAAAACTGTGTCTGTCACTGTTACTTGTGTTTGGTGTATCAGTACTTAAATGATATAAATCAAATTGTTTTTATATAATTCCGGGTACGTTTTATGATCTTATAATGACGCCAACTATAAATCTAGAACCTCCATACACTTGAGTATCGTTATAATATTCTACAAATGTGTGCTCGTGCATTCATAGAACGATGCAATGGGTTGTTAGAAAGGAATTTTAGGTGTCTCTTAACAAGCTTTGCATTCCAAATCTGAAATGGTTAGCAAAATTAGAGTATTATTATTACATAACACTTGCATATTAATATTGCCATATTATATAAGTACATACTGTAAACTAAGAAAACTAATACCTACTATCTCAAATATATCATGTATATATAATAAATTTTAAATATTAAAATTACAACACTTATGGCTTATGACATGACAGCGTTGTTGACAGCTACGGCTGACAGCTTTGGTTGACAGGTTGACAGTGACAGTTAAAAACCAATTATATGATGAAGCATTCACGTGGTACAAATGTTTCGTTTAGATTGGCTGCTACAAACTACGTTCGCTTGCTTTCGAGAATCGTATGCGTAGGCTTCGGCCGAGTTTCGTTTAGTATTCAAGAATACCACTCATACGTACAGTACTATTCGTGAACGATACTAACCACACGAATTTTGTCGCGTGCGGAAAATTTCGCATGATTTCAAGAATCGGGCCCCTGGTACGAATGCCATACTTGAGACGCGTTTGACTCTCGGAGAACAAATAATTAAATACATGTGAAAGGTGATTTTGTACTCGTGAAAGGTGCAGATATATTAAGTAAAATTGATAATCAGTTGCACTAATGCCGTAACACAACCGTACACCTTGTTACGTTCGCAGTACGAGTATGACCGCAGCCTAAGCCCATCTGGCTACATATTTACCTATAGAAAGTTAATTCGACAGAACTGCAACACGATATATAGTGATGCGGCGGTGCTAATGGCCAAACGGGCCGAGACAACTTCTACGCTATTATAGCGTTTGCTTGAGATCCCTACCCTGGTGCGGATGGGTTGTGAGTCTCTTCAACAGGAGGGTTAGTGTAGCAATTATTATAATCAATGAAAACTAATAAACTTCATAATTTTTGGCGCAAAATTACCTACTTACTATTATCAAGACAAATTTGAAAGTCATAATTTTCGGTAATTCAATTTTTTTTAATTAATTAATTTTTAAATTACTTGGGTATTGTTTATTTTCAACAGAAAAGAAAACATTTTACGAAAACTAAGGTACATTTTTGTCATCGCACATACGCAATTAAAATGTTTTGAAAATTAGTAATTTAGATTATTTGGATAAAAATTTGTACCTAATAATACTTTGATTCAAGAATTGCGTATCTTGTTTGTGTCAGAGGAAATCCATTTTTCTTTTTGAAAATCTTCAGACATAAATTGTAATCTAAACAATCCCATGTTGTAATACTTGACTTGTGAATTTCCTGTTCTTGTTCTTTATTGTAATTGAGGACAAGTTCAAAGCTAGTTTCAAATTGAATTAGCTCACATCCTTGTGTTCATTCCGTTTCTCTCTATGTACAAAGTACTTTGTGAACTTGAAAGAGATATTAACAAACTGATCAAATTTCCAGATGTCAGATGTCTGATGATACAAGAATAAGATGAGTATATTTAATCGTCTTAAAAGTTATTAGCTTGAAAAATAAATAAAATAAAAAACAGAAAACAATATTTAATGTTGACTTAAAATTTTTGAATGATTCTGTTTCAATTTGTGATTTTTATCACTTCGGAATAATCGCTTTTGTTTGAATATTGATGTACTATGTGTAGTCCATGAAATAAATTTTGCATATTTTTCCATATTGATTCAGAATCGCTTTTTAAAAATGTATTTTGTCACCTTCATTTTGATGCGTGTTGAAAATTCGGATACTGAACACTTTTGTCATTTGTTTCAATCAAATATTTTTTTCCAAACTAATGGTACTTTACCAATTTTTTTGAAATCCATTAGTTATAATGTTTAAAATAATAGGGTCGTATTTTAAAAAAATTGTTGAATATTATCAGAATATACCTTTTCAATTTAAAGATATAGAAGATATATGCGAAATAGGGATCTGGGCATAGTAAGAACAAATGGCGGGAGTCATGGATACGCGCTTCCCATGTTATCCATGGCGTTTTTCCAAAGAATTTAGACGTAAAATGTAAGTTTCAGACAACTTTAAAAAACTTCTTGAAAGAAGTTACAAAAGCTTTTATTGAAGCTAAAATGCAAATTTTCGCCGAGAATACAGGTATTTTAATTACTGCAATATTTTTGACGTTTAGTTTGACAGCCCAATTGGCTGTTGTTCGCGCCATTTTACTTAAAATTTGCGGCGATGGAAAGAGATAGCCGTTAAATTGAAAAAGTCTATTTAAGAAAAAATCATTTTCCAAATAATACGTTTGTGATGAGCCCAACATATAAATAAGTTTACTCAATTTAGCTCCCATGAATTTTACATATAAGTCAATATTTATTTATTTATCTGTTCGTATTAAAAATGTATAGGTATATACGTATGTTATAAATTTTAAAACTTAGTTAAATAGCAAAATTTCAATATGAGTATAAAAAAAACAATAGTAATTTACGTTACAAAGACCTGAAAGTTGGGTGAGCATGCATATTCCAGAGTGAGCCTTGAAAGCTTGTGAGCCCAGTAAAGACAATTCAAGGACGTGTTGGGAACAAAAAAAAAAAAAAAAAAAATTCGCAGTCCTGAAGATTTCTGTGACATCTATATAAAGTAATACAAACAAAGATGCTTGTATTAATATTTTTAACAAATTTTAAAGAAGACGGGTATGTTATTGTTAACTTTATATTTATGTAAGGAAAATACATTATACTTGTACATTATATTTGAATTCTCCCACATAATAATGGTTGGTAAACCAGAATCCAAAAAATGTGTAACGGATATAACGCACAGAATATAAGAAGAGGTTAGAAAGATTAGACTGACAAGAAAACACAGGATATATAACTGATTATTAATTGTGAATAATAAAAATTGAATGTTGTTTCTTTGTTTTATAGGTAAAATTTGTAAATAATATAAATATTAGTTTGTAATTTAAATTTAACAAAAGTTAAGTTTGCTTTACAGAGAAACAGTTTATGGCCATTCCCAAAAGGACAGTTCACACATTATATTTATAATATATAAATGTTTTCTTTAAATAACCACGGTAGGTAATATATTCCCGACATATCCCATTATAAGAAAAGCATTTATATAATTGTTAAATTTTTGTTTTATATAAGAATCAGATATCTATTTTCTCTCTTACTTTCATGATTTTTTTAACATTCTTGTGATATCCTCTAATATCGGAAAGCTTAATGGTGAAATTTTTTAGTTGTATTTACTTAACAGTTCTAGTTCATAACACATGTATAAATATATATATATATATATATATATATATATATATATATATATATATATATATATATACGCTACATCTTTTTGGGGTTATAAGTCTGTTAGCCTGAATAGTTGAGATAGTCAGTGTCAAATTTGAACATGATTAGACTTGTCAATCGGCTTCTAGAGAAGGAAGAGTGAGGTCATGTTTAACGTGTCTGTCTCGCATCATGGATTTCGAACAACGCGCTAACATTAAGTTTTGTTTTAAGTTGCAAAAAAGTGGCAAAGAAGCTCATGAAATGTTAAAATCAGTTTATGGTGATAATGTGGTGACTCTGAAGACTCTTTACAAGTGGTATGAGCGATTTAAAAGCGGAAATGAGTCGGTTGAAGACGAGCAACGGTCGGGACGTCCTTCGACCTCAAAAACAGACGAAAACGTGCAATAAGTGGCAAAATTAGTTCGTTCAAACAGGCGATTGACTATTCGAGAGCTTACAGAAGAAATGAACATCTTATATGGGTCCGTGCAAAGCATTTTAACCGATAATTTACAAATGAGACGAGTGAGTGCGAAATTTGTTCCTAGACTTTTGACTGGCGAACAGAAGGAAAGTCGTCAGTTTGCACGGAATTGAAGGATCGTCTTGATACAGATCCGGACTTCATGGCCAAAATCATAACTGGAGATGAAAGTTGGGTGTATGGCTATGACCCTGAGACGAAAATTCAGAGTTCCCAATGGAAAACAAGTGACTCTCCACGCTCTAAGAAGGCACGCCAGTCAAAGTCGAACGTCAAGGTCATGCTCATCGGCAGGCAATTTTAAGACAATTTGATACGACATACTTTTACGCAGGTATACTGTTTTACATATACGAGTATGTAAAGTAGTTATTTTTATCTTCAGTCCAGAAATTTTTTCGAATATATTATTTCAAAATTCAAATTTGAGCATTGATCAAGTAGTTTCTTTGTTTCGGTATTAGAATGTCAGATTCTATTCTAGCATGCTTATTGATGTGAAAAGGAGCTTCATTCTTAAATGATTTTTGGTGATATTTTGTTATTTAAGATCGGCATGACTGCAATAAATACATTAAATATCTAGGCAACGGACAGCATAAAAAGCACAAATAACCAACCTAATAATTCTAGCGAAAATATCCCTTAATGTAAATTGTCAAATATTTTCATATGAAAAATAATGTAATTCAAAGAAAATAGTATAAAACACCCGTAACAGAAGGCAATTCAACACCTTTTGTAACTTATGTTTTAATATACAATTCTGAATGTTTAATAACACAAAAAAATGAATTAATCTCTCCATAAATTTATTGAATGACTGATTTATTGCCCAAATATTAAATACGAAAATTTTTACGTAACATCAGAGAATTTGAATATAAACCCAAAAAACAACAAACATTTCTTTATCGATTTGACATTGCAAATTCAATTATAATTATTTACATTTGAGCTTAACACTTTCGCTGCTTTTAGGGGTTATTTTGTTTCTTTTTATACATTTCTACAGTGAGCAAAATTTAATACCTATTTACGATTTTTCGAAAATTGTAAAAAGTGTTTATTCACTCGTACAATGTACAAGTTCATTGAAGGGAGAATACGTATTTAAAGTTGACTTTATTTGAAACATTTAATCCTGGCGTGGGATACCTTTTTTGCCAAGGGCCATTTGGATATTTTTAATAAAAATCGCAGGCATTACAAAATTATCAACTTAAAAATTTGACTCTTATATTTGGTCAAACATTTATTTATTTAACGTCCGACCGGTATGTTATTATTATCATATAACAACCTTGCTTGCAGGATTGTTATATGTCAAATAACACCCAAGCGAGTATTATGAATTGTTGCTATGGTAATGTTGTCAAGAAATTGATATTGATACTGGGATATAGCCTAAAAAAACAAGCAGAAGCATTTAGAGCCTATCTACTTCGAAAATTTTATTAAAACTTTCTGATCCAGTGATTCGTAATCCGAAGAATATTTAAAAATAATGGTTGGATGTTAAACGTTAAACGCACGAAGGGAGTTAATTACTATAACCACTAATATGATGGCTGCAACTATATCTCTTTAGTGAGGCGTGTTAAGTTAGCTGATATTGATCATGATGCTACTCGCAAATGTTTTTCCTATATTTATTGAATTTTGAGTTTACCCTGCGGGCCACACCAAATAATGTTGCGATGCGAGCCTTTTACGCTCCCCACCCCTGGTTTAGTCCCTCAATTCATATGAAAAATATAAATTATACGTACGATTAAAAGTAATAATTTCTTAGAACTACTTGTAATTCAAGTCGTAACATGTAGGTACTCACAATCACTAAATTTGTTTCGTTAACATTTTGTTGTCAATTCAAATCCGCCAGAAGAAGCGTTTATTATAAAAAAAATTATTAAGGCTTTCTATCTAATGTATTAAGTAATGAGTAAGGGACCGAAAGTCATGTGACTACGCTAAAATAAGAAAGGTATGTTTATGGAAAATAATGTACCGAGCGCACGTCCGACGTCCTGAGCGAGCAAGTTTAAACCTGTCGGTGACTTGTCACGCGCGCCAGCTGAGTAAACAAACATATGTCAGTTCGTAAACTGACTGGTCCTTCGATCGTTTGTGTTCGTTCGTTCGCTCCTTCGTTTGTTTCACAAAATAATATTGTCCTGGTTATATTGGCCAGCGGTGTGAACCAGCTATCGATTCTTGACAGGTTTATCCACGGTGTTTAATCCGAGCATTAACTCTCGTGGGTTTGTACCATCCATTGTTCATTCAATACGATTTAAACATCTTTAGTTTGCATATAGTTTTTTTTTCATACATTAACACCCAACATCTCTGATTTTTACACTTAACCCAAATAAATAAACGTTCAATAAAAATTATGATATTTAATTAAAATTGGGCCCAGAATATTCTATTGAAATTGGAAAGATTCATCTTCTGAGTTTTAAAGATAGATATTTTTTATTACTATTTACTTTTCATGTCAGGAAGTTTGTTTGCTAAAGAAAAATTCAATTTCTATATCTGGTAATAAATCCACTACCCTAGTTTTTACGTTCATGTCACGTTTAATATACTCGTAACTTGTGACGGAGCTTGGGAGCTTATAAAACATCCATAACAACAACAAAAACTTACTTATTGCTCCAAATGATTTTTTAAATTATGAACAATGAATTAAACTTTAATTTGAAACCTAAATTAAATATATTAATATTATTTCATAGTGATTTATCACATTACACTGAGAATTAATTTAAAATTTTGTTATATTTTATAAAATGCAATAAGAATTTATTAGTATTTCAATGACTATTTCACTCATAAATTTATAAACTAATCCAAATTCAGGATTCTACTTAGTTACTAAGTTTCATTTCGATGAAACACGGCAACAAAAAATATATTGTTTACATATCTTTCAAAGTGTGTATATTTTCAGTGTTAAACAAGACGATTCGGACAGTACTCTATTTAAAACGTTGAAAAAGCAATTTTAAATATACCAATCCAAAAGATAATAAAAATTAAATATTGGCAAGAAAAAAAGCAAAAAAAAGAAAATAGTCGAATACCATTCGTGGTTAAATTTTATCCTGGCAAAAATTTCAGATTGCATTGCTCGAGCCTGTTGTTTATTTATATATATATATATATATATATATATATATATATATATATATATATATATATATATATATATAGATGCGGAAAGTACTCGCGACTGTGCCGAGTAGTTAAGAAAACAAATAGCGGGAATGCAGTCTAGGAGTATGTTGGGCTCTAGTTAATAATTGTCACTCTTTACAATTAACCAAGCTTTCGGTTATTTATTTTAACCATCCTCAAGGTTCTAAAATATGTTGTATTTATTACAAATAAATTACAATTTTGTGATTTAAAATTTTTTTGTTACTTACATTGTGTGAGATTAAGTATTTAAAATTATATCTACGTTGTACATCGTTTTTTGGAGAAAGATATTTTGAAAAAATTTTTAGTTTTGTTCTTGTAACATTTTTAATAACAGTGAGTAAAATATTATCGAAATATCACAGTGTAAAATTTGACTAAAAAATTTACTTTTTATCACAATGTGTTTTATAAAAACTATTATACATATCACATTAATTCTGCTTTAATTAAGAACTTGTTTGTACTGATTTGTAACTTTAAAATTGTTTTGTCAGCATTTTGGGATTAAATGGTAATACGAAGAGGATATTCACTTACCAAAATGTCGCCAGAGGGACGGCGCGAAAATTTTGCTTTAAATTTAAAATTTTAATAAAAACGAGGAATTGCAAAGAATGAAAATTAAAAATTGTTGTGATGAAGTGTAGAGTTTGAATTGTTATGTATATTGTCAGGGGGGTACTTTTTCTTAGTCAAGTGTAACAAATAATTATATATGTGGCTCAAGTTGTCAATATCATTACGCCTATTCATGCTATTTTCTGTGTTATAAATGTGTACCATCTCGAGAAAATGTCTCTTCGATGTATGAGATTCTGTTGCTAATATTTTTACGTCCTCATAAGCCGCAGTATGTTTAAATTCATTCAAATGTTGGCTTAGAGCCGTCTGTTAGAAATTGTCTTATTTATTCTTAAATTCTACACTACTCCAGCTCAATCATCTAAACACCTTTTTACTTCTTGAATTTTTTATTTAAATAATTATTTGAAGATTAGTTGTTTAGAAGGCTCAAATTTCCAGAAATGTTTACATGAATATTAGCAATACAGATATTAAATTAATACAATAAATCCTTACGGTATAGAATTATGCAAATTTATCTTTTTATATTTCTAATACTTGTCACATATAATTATGTTTTTTTTTGTCATAGATTTTCAACTTAAATTTTGCCCGGTTACTTGATAAAATATTTTAGGCGATTTTAGTTTTTAACATTTCTCCCCCCCCCCCCCACCCCCGCCCCCCCAGTGCATTGAACACGCCTTTCAGTAATACGTCCTTTTGGCCAGCAATTTCGGGGGAGATTTCCATCAATTATTATCACTATATCATCCTTTTCCAGAGGTTTCTCCGGTGAACACCATTTAGGTCTTCTAGTTAGAGTGGGTAAATATTCATTAACCCACTTTTTCCAAAAACGTCGAGTATATAGTTGGATCATAAGCCAGTTTGATTTTAAATATTTAGCGTCATCACTAAATTCACCAATAGGTTTCACTCCATTTGTTGATCCCAAAATAAAATGATTTGGAGTCAAGGCTTCTTTTTCTTCACTTTCTAATGGAAGATAGGTGAGTGGACGTGAATTTATGATATTTTCTGCTTCTATTAAATAACTTCTCAATAATGGTTCAGTAGGTGTACGAGAAAATGTCATGGCGTATAAAGTACGTTTTACCGATTTAACCATTCTTTCCCAGCTTCCCCCCATGTGAGGACTAGCTGGAGGATTAAATATAAATTTAGTTTCTAAGTTTGTAAACTTTTCAACAAGTTTATCGTGTTTTATTTTCTTCAGTTCTTTTCTTAGTTCTTTTTCGGCACCTACGAAGTTTGTACCGCAGTCATAGTATATTTCTCTTGGTTGTCTTCTTCTATTAATAAAATTTCGATAACATATTATAAAGGAGTCAGAATCCAGTCCCTGAGAAACTTCTATATGAACTGCCCGTATTGTTAGACATGTAAATAAGCAACCCCATCTTTTTTCATTTCTTCGACCTACTACAACTTTTATTGGACCAAAATAGTCAACTCCAACATAGGTAAATGGTCGAGTAAAGGCAGCTAATCTTGCTTTAGGCAACGAAGCCATTTCTGGTGTACATGGCTTCAAGTTAGATAGTTTACATTTTTGGCATTCAAACTTTACACGTTTTAAGAGTGGTCGTAATTTTCCAATACAAAATCTTTGTCGTAGTTCATTTATTACAGTTTCATGATGTATGTGGTAATACATCTCATGGTATTTACTTACAAGTAATTTTGTGACGTGATGACTTCGATCAAGAATGACTGGTTCTTTGAAGTTATGGCCCACATAGCTTGCAGCATTAATTCTTCCTTTTACCCGCAGTACACCATCTGTATCCAAGATTGGAGACCATTTATATATAGGACTTTTTGATTCAACACTTAAAAACTGCTTTTCTTCATCTGTAGTAACTTGTGATAATTTACTAATTTCTTTTGGAAAAATATCTCTTTGAGCTAATTGCTGTTGCTTTCTGTAATTCTTCCCTGTCTAGTGGTCCTTTATTAATTGGTAGCTGTAATCTTTTTGATTTTAAACATTCAATAAATTTGTGTATGCAGGCAACTGTTCTTAGCAATCTTGTCCAGTCAGAGAATTTGGTAAAATTAATTACTGGTTTCATAGTTTGATGAACTGCTACAACTAATTCTTCGTACAATTTAGGAACTTCGGTGTTTTTTGGCCATTCCTTTTCATTTTTCAAAAGGAATGAAGGACCTTGATACCAACGACTCGTTATTTGAAAATAAGATTTTGACCGTTTTGTTGCATCATCTGCTACATTGTCTTCAGATGGTACGAAACGCCAGTTTTTTATATCAGTTGTATCTTGTATTTCAGCCACTCTGAATGCTACAAATTGCCCTTTAATTCGCTTTGCATCTGAGCGCAACCAACTTAAAACTGTTTTTGAATCTGTCCAGAAATATATTTGTTTCGGGTTTAATGAGAGAGATCCTAATACACTTACACCATATCTGGCACCAATTAAAGCTGATATTAATTCTAATCTGGGTATAGATAGTAGTTTCAGAGGAGCAACTCGTGTTTTGGCTCCAATTAATGAACATTCTATAGTTTCATTATAGTTTATTCTTATGTAGGCTACAGCTGCACACGCGTCTTTACTAGCGTCCACAAATATGTGTATTTGACTTTGCACATCTTTCCAGTTCTTCACATTTTAAGGTAACAACGTGGAATATTAAATTTTTCTATGTTTGGCAATAATTTTACCCAGTTCAACCATTTAATCGCATGTTCTTCTTCAATGGTATCATCCCAATCTAATTTTGAACGCCATATTTCTTGTAAAACTACTTTTAGTTGTGTCAGGTAATGTGCTATTAACCCCAAAGGATCATAAACTGACATAAGTATTCGAAGAATGTCTCTTTTTGTTGGTGTTCGCATACCACTGAGTACTTTTTCATTTCCTTTGTTATATTTTAAAGAATATGTAAATACATCATTATTCATATCCCACCACATTCCAAGAACCTTTTCTTGATGAGAATCCATGTCCAAATTTTTTCCTTTTTCTATTATACTTGCTTCTAATATCTGGGCCACATTTGATGAATTTGATTTCCATTTTCCAATGTCGAAACCTGCTTTTGCGTGGATCATCTTGATTTGTCTAGCTAGCTCAATAGCTTCTTTTTCAGTGTCTACGCTTGTCAATAAATCATCCACATAATGATCTTTTAAAATTGCATTAGCTGCTTCGGGATATTTGTCTTGAAATTCTTTAGCATTAATATTCTTCACGTATTGAACTGAACTGGGAGAACATGTAGCCCCAAAAGTCATTACCTGCATCACATAAGTTTCAGGAGATTTCGAGGAGTCAGTTTGTCGCCACAGAAATCGTTGAGCATGCTGGTCTTCGCTATTTACTAGAACTTGATGAAACATTTCTGCAATGTCACCAGTAAAGGCAATTTTTCTTTCTCTAAATCTGTGTAGTACACCAATCAATGACGCAAGTTGATCTGGGCCTTTTAAAAGCATGGAATTTAATGAAACGCCATCTACCTTCGATGCCGCATCCCAAACGATTCTTACTTTTCCTGGTTTATTTGGATTTAAAACAGGAAATATTGGAAGATACCAAATTCGTTTATGCTTTTCTTTTAATTCAATTTCTGATAACTTCCTTATATAACCTTTTTTAACATATTCATCTATTTGTTTTTGCATAATATCTTTCAACTCTTTATTCTTATTTAATCGACGTTCCAAAATTTCTAGACGATGAACTGCAGTCACTTCGCTATCTGGAAGATTCTCGTAGTCAGCTTTCCATAGTAATCCAGTCTCGAAACGGTTTCCTACTCTTTTTGTTGTCGATTTCATTATGTTCATAGCTCTTCGTTCTTCTTTTGATGCTATAGAATCCTTCGGTAATCTAACTTCTAGACTTTCTAAACTGAAGTAACTCTTTACCATACGATTCAATTCTTCATGGCAGTCTTGACTAGAATTATGGAAATTGCAGGATTTGAAAACTCTATTATCTGTACAGTCAAAATTAGCACATACAGTCCATCCTAATTTTGATTTTATGGCTATAGGTTCATTTTCTTTTCTTTCCCTAAATTTTTGTGCAATGCCCAATTTCCAGTTATTAAGACCGATTAAAATTCCTGGCTTAGAATTATAAGATTGAACAGGTAACTTCCGTATATAGTTGTAGTGCTTTGATAATTCATCATAATCAAGATTTTGCTTTGGTAGATTTAACGATTTTACAGTCTGAACTTATTTCAAATTATACTGTTTTGCACCTTTATATATCCCGCTTATTTTTAATGATACAAACATTGATTCTTCCTCAATTCTTTGGAATTCGTTGGTCCACTTGATACACAGAGTAGATGTAGGTCCTTGTAATTCTAATCTTTTGGCAAACTCTTCTTCTAGAAATGTCGCATCTGAGCCACTGTCTATGAATGCTAACGTTGATATTTGTTTACTTCCATTATATAAAACTACTGGTATATATTGAAATAACACAGCATTCTTATTTGATAAATGAGTATGTTGACATTTAGTTGATGTAGGAAATACTCTCTTTTCTCTATCTTGATGTAACAGTGGATGATGTTGCAACTTGCAATTTTCTTTTCCACATTCTACGGGATCTGGACACTCTTTCTTGTACTCCCACGCGTGTTTGAGACATCTTTTACAGATATGAAGTTTTTTTATTATCTTCCACCGTTTGTATACTGTCAGCTTTCTAAATTCTTGACACTCTTCTACAGATTTACAGGAATTTTTGCAAATTGGACACCTAGCTTCATTCTTCATATGCATATTTAAATGACTTGTCAATTTATTTGTTTTATCGTTTGACAAGCTGTCATTTGCTACATATTTTGGATTAATCCGCCAGGCACACATGGCTAATTCATTTAGCCACTCTCCAAATGCCACTATTCCAACCTTTGTCAAGGACTCACTATGTCTTGACCATTCTAACTTCATATAAATGGGGAGTTTTTCTACTAATTCTTGAACTAGAAGTGGATTATTGTCATATTCGAAAAGATTTGATGCTTCTAGTGTTGCACATAAATTCTGAACTGCTGCTGAGAATTCTATGAGCGTATCCAATTTATTGATGTTGACAGCGGGGCATTTTCTGATCTTCATTATTTGTGTATTCATTAACAGTTCAGGCCGACCAAACATATTTCTTAATGTTTCTATTATCTTCGGTACGCACTTGGGTAATGATAATTGGCACCCAATAATTTCTCTTGCTTTACCTTTCAAAGCCTTTTGTAATCTTATTAGGTTTTCATAATTAGTAAAACCCATTACTTTAGTTGAGTACTCATATGCGCTAATGAATACTCCCCATTCGTCCGGTTTACCAGTAAATTGTGGTAGGTCTTTAGCTACTGAATTTCGTACTGCTAGCTGACACTGAGATAACTTTGGTACAATAGTCTCATACTGTGTTTCTTGTCGAGGTGCTTCCATATTGTAGAGTGTATTTTTTAGATGTGGTTTCTGTGTTAAGGAAATATTTCACATTTCATCATTGGATGCATGACTCATTTCACTTTGTTCTTTGAGTAACTGCCTTTTTCTTCAAGCAACTTTCTTTCTCGTTGCAGAATTTCTTCTTCTATTCGTAGCAATTCTTCTTTCTTCATTAGCGCCTTACGCTTGGAAGATGTACTACTCCTACTGCTTAGTGTGCTTGCTTTTTTCGTGCCGTTTTCTTCTGGCGTTCTAGGCATTAAACTGCAGTTTCTACATAACCACTGATTAATCATTCGTGCCTCTTCCTCAGACATATTAACACAGCTAAGATGGAACCATGTCTTACATGAACCATCGCATAAAACCATTTCATCGTTATCTGATTCGAAACATAATGGACATTGATCATTTCTTCGCTGACTCGAAATATTTTGCACAGACATTTTCAGATACGAAATTTGAGAAATTGTTAGAAATTGTCTTATTTATTCTTAAATTCTACACTACTCCAGCTCAAACATCTAAACACCTTTTTACTTCTTGAATTTTTGATTTAAATAATTATTTGAAGATTAGTTGTTTAGAAGGCTCAAATTTTCTGAAATGTTTACATGAATATTAACAATACAGATATTAAATTAATACAATAAATCCTTACGGTATAGAATTATGTAAATTTATCTTTTTATATTTCTAATACTTGTCACATATAATTATGTTTTTTTTGTTATAGATTTTCAACTTAAATTTTGCCCGGTTACTTGATAAAATATTTTATGCGATTTTAGTTTTTAACACCGTCGATTGTGGTTTTCGTTTTGTATCACTTTTATGGGCGGTGATTCGGTCTTTTAATAATCTGCAAGTCTGTCCGATGTACGTTTTTTCACAATTGCTGCATGATATACTATAGATTACATTTGATTGTTTTAAAATTGGTACAGGATCTTTTAGTTTTGTAAATAATTTCTTAGTTGTAGTGCAGTTTCTAAGGCTGATCTTCACAGAGTCGTCCGATAAGATTTTTTGTAATTGTGGTGTAACTTCTGGTATGTATGGAAGTGATGCGTATTTGACTGGCTGGCTATTATTTTGTTCATTGTTGCGTGGTTGTGCGTCATTTTGATGAGGGGTGTTAAATATTAATTTATTTAGAAAATTGATGGGGTAACCATTTTCAAGTAACATATCTCTTAATTTTGTTAAGTTTTTCTGGTGAAATGTTTCATGTGATAATTTTAGAATTCTGGACTTTAAGGCTAAAATAACGTTAATTTTTAGACGTTTTGGTTGTACTGATTTATAATGAATATAGCGCCCTGATGCAATCTGTTTTTTATACCAGTCTGTTTTGAGTGTCCCGTCGGTTTCTCTAATGACTGTGGTGTCAAGGAATGATATCCTGTTGTTCGTCTCGCATTCAATGGTGAATTGGAGTTGTGGGTTGAAATTGTTGAACGTTTCTAAAATTGTATCTTTTTCCTCCGCTGGGATGCAGCATATTATGTCATCAACGAATTTTTTAAGGAAATCTCTTTGGAAATTTAGTTTTGGTACACTCTGTTCTAATAAGTAATCCATAGTATATTGTGCAACTATTGGAGACACAATCGCCCCCATAGGGCTTCCTAAGAGCTGTTTGTAGAATTTATCGTTGTATGAACAGTAGCAGGTGTCAAAAATAAATTTCAAAATGTCCGAGAATTCTTCTAGTGTTAAAGATGTATGTTCGCAAATGTCATCCCACTTGGCTTGGATGCTAGTTTTAGCAGTTTCATAACTGATGTTGCTGAAGAGCGAAACCACATCGAGGCTTATAAGAATATGATTATCAGGTATTCTGTGATTGTTAATGAATTCTGCGAAATCGAACGAATCTTTTATATAATAAGGATTTTCAGTATTATATGCTATTGTTAAAATGTCGGTTATGAATTGAGCAATTTTGCTATTCGGTAAGTTTATAGATGCTACAATCGGTCTTAAGCTTAGGGTTTCTTTGTGTACTTTCGGTAAACCGTAAAATTTCAGAGCAACTGCATTATAAATTGTTAAAGATTTTGCTTGTTCCGGTGTTATTTTATTTCTTGATTTGAAACTGCTGACAATCTTGTTCGCCTTCGTTTGTATGGTCGATGTTGGATCTCTGTTCAGCAACATGTATGAATTGACGTCTTCTAAGATGTTTAATGCGAGCTGTTGGTACTGTTCTTTTTCTAGGACACAGGTTAAATTGCCCTTGTCGGACTGTACTACAACTAAGTTAGGATGATGTTTGAGAAATTGTTTGGTATACAATTTTAGAAACGTTCAACAATTTCAACCCACAACTCCAATTCACCATTGAATGCGAGACGAACAACAGGATATCATTCCTTGACACCACAGTCATTAGAGAAACCGACGGGACACTCAAAACAGACTGGTATAAAAAACAGATTGCATCAGGGCGCTATATTCATTATAAATCAGTACAACCAAAACGTCTAAAAATTAACGTTATTTTAGCCTTAAAATCCAGAATTCTAAAATTATCACATGAAACATTTCACCAGAAAAACTTAACAAAATTAAGAGATATGTTACTTGAAAATGGTTACCCCATCAATTTTCTAAATAAATTAATATTTAACACCCCTCATCAAAATGACGCACAACCACGCAACAATGAACAAAATAATAGCCAGCCAGTCAAATACGCCTCACTTCCATACATACCAGAAGTTACACCACAACTACAAAAAATCTTATCGGACGACTCTGTGAAGATCAGCCTTAGAAACTGCACTACAACTAAGAAATTATTTACAAAACTAAAAGATCCTGTACCAATTTTAAAACAATCAAATGTAATCTATAGTATATCATGCAGCAATTGTGAAAAAACGTACATCGGACAGACTTGAAGATTATTAAAAGACCGAATCACCGCCCATAAAAGTGATACAAAACGAAAACCACAATCGACGGCTCTAAGCCAACATCTTAATGAATTTAAACATACTGCGGCTTATGAGGACGTAAAAATATTAGCAACAGAATCTCGTACATCGAAGAGACATTTTCTCGAGATGGTACACATTTATAACACAGAAAATAGCATGAATAGGCGTAATGATATTGACAACTTGAGCCACATATATAATTATTTGTTACACTTGACTAAGAAAAAGTACCCCCCTGACAATATACATAACAATTCAAACTCTACACTTCATCACAACAATTTTTAATTTTCATTCTTTGCAATTCCTCGTTTTTATTAAAATTTTAAATTTAAAGCAAAATTTTCGCGCCGTCCCTCTGGCGACATTTTGGTAAGTGAATATCCTCTTCATATTACAATTTAATCCCAAAATGCTGACAAAACAATTTTAAAGTTACAAATCAGTACAAACAAGTTCTTAATTAAAGCAGAATTAATGTGATATGTATAATAGTTTTTATAAAACACACTGTGATAAAAAGTAAATTTTTTAGTCAAATTTTACACTGTGATATTTCGATAATATTTTACTTACTGTTATTAAAAATGTTACAAGAACAAAACTAAAATTTTTTTCAAAATTTCTTTCTCCAGAAAACGATGTACAACGTAGATATAATTTTTAATACTTAATCTCACACAATGTAAGTAA
>OY720450.1:26805945-26855945 GCA_963082715.1 Harpalus rubripes
CCAGAGGTTTGGTTTTGGTACTTTTGTTGTGAATTGGTAGGTGTTGTTATACATATTTAATTTTTCTGAGCCTGTTTTTGATCACTCTATATAAATGTGGGAAAGGGTAGCTATTTTTTTTGTTTGGTTAATAAAGTTTGCTTTGATCTTGGCACCTCTCATGTGACATTAAGATTAAAATTTCTAGACAAATAAGTTAAAAAAACCAAAATAAATGTTAAAATTTCTGTTTTTAATTAGTTAGCCTAAAAGATTTGTTCCAATGAATTTGTTTGTGGATAAATATATTAACACAAGAAAAATAAAGAGACAATGTTCACGTTCTGCGATTTGTACACATGTTTCATTTAATTAAACTTTTTGTAACGACGAAGAACAAATTAGTAATGAAATCTGTCTTCCTGCATTGTTCTATATTGTTTTGATTTTATTGCAGCACAACATTAAGCACGGCTGTTTATAGTTCAGAAACAACACTTCAAATACGAGTACTTAGTCTCGTTCAATCTGACGCCTAAACAATTTTTTTGTAAATGATACACTCTATAATTTAATCTTCATTTATGGAACAGAATAAAACTGATAATTTAAGGATTTTGATAAACTATTTTTATTATACAGAATGTCTCAAGTTTAACCCGCCAAACTTAGACCTTAGAAACATGAAACAACTTAAAAAAGATAAAAAGTATATGTTATTTTTAAATTGCTAAAATCTTTCTGAACTTATTACATAACTAACGAATAGTATCTTAGGAAACTTAGTTAATGTTTTTTTATTGATATTTAATTATTAAACTTGGTTACAATGAATAAACTTGATTAGAACAATGAGGTCTCGTGGTCGCGTGCCAGTGTCAGGTCGCAAATCTGGGGAACCGGGTTCAGTCCCGACTGACGCTTTTAAATGGCACAAAATTGACCCCTGTGGTGCACTCTCCACGCCACCAATGAGTGCCCTTGAGGTGACGCCTGGTAAGCGATGCAAATATTTCATCGCTACCGGTATCTGTGTACAAAGCAGATTGGCACACCCAGAAATGGGTAATAAGCCGTCATGATATATATATATATATATATATATATATATATATATATATATATATATATATATATATATATATAATAATTAAATTTCATTACAACAGTGATTAATCTTCATTACAACAACGACACGAAAAGAGTAAAATCTAGTTACGATCAATGATGGCTAAAGAGCATTTGTTAAGACTACGTATTCTTATTGCCTTAGTTTGCGTATACCCAAAATCAAATAAAAAATAATAATAAAAGTTAAAATAATAATAATAACAATAATAATATAAATAATACCTAATAATTTCCATTAATGCTATGTAGCATATTGGGTTACTAGATATCTCCATTGGATTCGGTTCATTACAACTAGTTCTATTTCTATCGAATGATATCCATGTTTTTCTAATCTGCCAGAAATGTTCTACGCCGAGTAATGCATGGTCAGCCCGTGGATCGCTTCCCTTATGGTGGAATCCAAGTCCTGCAGATCTTTGAGTGTCTCCGGTTATTGAATCGCATAACATGTTCCGCGAAATGTCTACTTCGCCTAAAAAAGATTCGTATAATTATTTTCTTTTTAAATGTTGTTTGAAGAATTTTTCTCCATATTGACAAAAAGCAATACTAGTCAAATGCTTGCTAATCACCCAATTAGTTGTTTATTCTAACGGCCAATGTCTTTAATTCTTACTTGATTTAAACTTAATTGAGCATTGATATATATTTTTTAAGTTTCCAATTTTAAACTTATTTTCTATAAAATAATATTGAATTTGATTATATCAGTATCACACTTATTAAATGCATTATATCCTCTTTGAAATGGTATAGCACATAATATTAATTTTAAAAAGCATATCACATGCAAGTGAAAAAGTTACGCACGAGCTTTGGCAAGTACAATAATTTCCAAGCAAAGTAATTGACCCCTGTGGTGCACTCTCCACGCCAGCAATGAATGTCCGTGAGGTGACGCCTGGTAAGCATCTGCACGGTGCTAATATTTCATCATTACTGATATCTGTGTACAAAGTTGATTGACACATCCAGCAATGGGTAATAATCCGTGACGATATATTTATTTATTTAAATAATTGCGTTACAATTGGAGTTTAATACTTTATCTACTACCAGGGCTTTTTTGTAATGTAACGCACCGGAACGTCGTTCTGGCACCTATTTTCGATATTTCCGGTCTTAACAATGTTTTTCTAAAAATTATTTACTAATTTATTTATTGTGATATTTTTTCTTAATTTGCGGAAACGTATATATTGCACCAAAAATATATTTACACATTACATGTATTATGTAGGTACTGTTGCACTTTCTTCAATAAATGTTAATAAAATGTGCGTTCCGGTACATTCTTTTATACAAAAAAGCACTGTCTACGACCATAGGTAAGACAATAATAATAATAACAACAATGATAATTATAGTTTACAACTGAAAGCCAAATGTCATAATGTAGAGTTACCAAAACAACCTTCTAATAAATGAAAATTTCTTGAGAACATTAAACAATAACGTAATATCATATATGTAACTGTAGAATACATTTTAAGCAATCGTAGCTTAGCATTTACTGTTCTTGCAAATTGTTTTTATTCGCAATCATTATAGTAATATGTCGATTCCTAACCTTCTAGAGCTTGGAAAATACTTCATTCCTAACTGTAATAACAGTCTTTTGGGCTGAAAATAACAGATGTCACTTTTATCGCACGGGTTGGAAATGTTTATAAAGGCAATGCCTAGCAACATTATTATAGATTCATATAATAAAGTAGGCTAAACAAATTTTAATAGAGATTTCAAAAATATGAATAAAATTATAGGTTATAACTCATTTTGAAAATTATGGATTTAAAAAGAGAATGATTGTGAACAAAATATTGTACACATCTCGGTGGAAGCTTCATCACAGCCTTACGTTTTAACTCACCTCGAGGCTAAGACCTCGGCTGCAATGAAACAAATCCCACCAATATAATATACTACTACTTACACATATGGTCGTAGATAAAGTTAGTTATATTATTTTGTATAATCGTCCTGTATTTTGGATATTTGTTCCTGTTGAATTGATTCATAATTAATGAATACTTATGTGAAATGTAAAAATACTGATAAACCAAAAATGTGTGAATGTAAAATAAAATAAACAGCAGAAATATATTAGATTATTTTTACATCTTTTATTCTTTAAAAGCTCTATAGCTCTTGACAGTAATAACTCCACAGGAAACACGAGAAAGCTTTTCAACTGAAAACTATTTTAGTTCCATTTCACAAAGACTGTTAAATTAATTTATTGTTTGACTGAATGTTCCGATACACTTTTTTTCATGTACGTACTCCTTTGTTGGAAAGATTGAACATTTATTTCATGTTGTTTGAGGAAAATATAAAAATAAAACAATTATATATGTCTATATTGTTACAGTCATCGTACAAAGGTCTAGGTTATTTTATTTCATACATAGGACAAAAGTGTTTTCAATTATTACCTGTCCCGTAAAACTTTATAGAGTGGTTTATACATAAAGATTTAAGGTGGATTCATGCAAAATTCATTTTAATTTCATTTCATTTACATTACATTTTTATTTTATTCTCACTAAAAAAGTAAGGCGTTCATAAAAATTCACTAAGTAATTTTATATCTGTGTATACTAAAATAGTTCGCATATTATCTTTGGCTATTTTGTTTTTGTATACATTATATATTTTATTATAACTAAATTCATTAACAATATCAGTTTGCCGTTTACTTAAAATGTTAAAATAGCTGTGACTTTGTTCTTCGCGCATGCGCAGTTGTCTTATTCACTACGTTTCTAGTGAAAATGTAATGAAAAGTAAAAAGTTGTTTAACTTTGAAATGTACTAATGTAATGAAAATGTAGTTAAAATGAATAATGCGCTTGCATGAACATGTCCATTGATTTTCATTATTTTAACTTTTTAGAATTAAAATGTAGTGAAAATGAAATTAAAATAAATATTGCATGAATCCACCTTTAGAGAATAAAATTCTGAATTTTTGAGTGCCAAAATTTGCTCTTTTGATGTTCGAATAAACTTAATTTAAAGATGTGATAAAAATTGAGTTAGTATATGATTATTTCAAAAAATCATATACACTGCCCGACCAAGACAAATGTCAAAAATAAATTTATCGCATTTAATCAACGCACATTTTGAAACAATTACAGCACTTTCCCTTTCGTCTGTAACGCTGCTCTTATTGAATTTACATGTGGGATTTAGTTCAGAAGCTTTCGTAAAAGCTTTTAAATTTATAAAGGAGGATAAGTGTCCGACTAACAAGCAGTTTATTCGAAATCCGTCCTCCAATTTAATTTGAACACGATGAAAAAGAAGCCAATTTTACACTACGTTATTTGAGTGGTACTTGACAACTAACAAGCGGCTAAGGATTTACAAATTCTTATGTTTTAATATTTTGAAATTTTAACAAATAGGTGTAAGTACATTAAGGAAGGATTTTTTTAGTCGAGAAGGTACGAGTAGTTTATCAGCCGAAACGAAAAAATAATAAAGCAGTAAAACATTATTATTTAATAAATTTATTTGATTAATATCATTTAATTAAATTGTTAATGAAAAATTTAATGCAATGAAATATGAATTATAGTAGAAATGTTAAGACCAGAGACTAATGATTAAGGAGTATTATTAAATACATAACATATATATTTTCATTATCATCATAAAATTAATACCTATGCATGATACATTTTCGTTTATTTAAAACATAGTAATAGCTGTCTAAATAATTAATTAGTGTAACGTCACCAAACGTACAGTAATTAATAAATATTGTCGGTAATATCGGTGTCGGTGGAATATGATTATATATTGTACATGGTCAATATTATTATATAAATTAAATGCTGCAATAATATTTTTAATTTAATAATATAGACCCTGTGCAATTTCATATAACACAGATTATATTAATTTATTAATTACTGTACGTTTCGGTGAAGTTTATTTTAATAAATTGTATTTATTAAATCAACAATGTTTTATTGATTTATTATTTTTTGACTTCTACTGATAAACTACTCGTACCTCTCTGACTAAAAAATTCCTTCCTTAATGTACTTACATCTATTTGTTAATATTTCAAAAAATAAGAAATTAGCCGCTTGTTAGTTGTCAAGAACCACTAAAATAACAGAGTGTAAATTTTCTGAACATAGGTTATTAAAGCAGCAGTTGTTTTACTTTATACTTATAGTTCTACAATGTTAAAACATTTTTTTAATGTTAACAAACTTTAAGACATCCCTCATTGTATCCTTCTACATATAAAATGTTTCGCATTAACTAGCTATTTTCATGCATAATGGCACATTAACTATTATGACCTACGCTTTTTCATCATTCCCGTTCTCTTTTATGTTAAAAAATATTTGCTATACGCGTTTGAGGTCCATTTCGTTTGCCCTTTTAATATCTCATTATACTATACCCGCATGTATGTGTATATCCTTTTCAGTGAAGATGAAACCGGTCTATTGCTGCTTTGCTACTTAGCATTTTGCTCCTTCAACATATTACAAAATACATGGAAAAATAAAAAGCTATTTGTAAAATGAACCGTTTTAGGCTCAATTCAGGATAAAATAGATCCGTTTTTAGTATTTTACGAAATAATATACGTTGCCATTTGAAACTTTGCGTATTTATATGAAGGTTATTTTATTTTTAAACAGTTTTATTTTATGTCCTTTACAATGTAAAATCTGAGTATAAATAGATAAGATGCTTCATTGTCACAAAGAGGAAAACCATATTGTACATGTATAACAAATCTAAATTAAGCATAATATGATATGGAATGAGATAACGGTTATACAGAATAAAAAGAAATGTTTTGATAATAATAAAAGTATATCATATAAGCAGCCTAATAGTAAATATAAAAGTTAAATTTATATTATCTTGTAATTAAATATCGAAATAAAAAGTACCACACGATCAAAACGGTAGTCATACAAAAATCCGGCTGACTTATCGGACCCTGGGTATTTCTTCAGATAGACGCTGGATGGCGTGACTTGACTTCACATATAACTGTTTAGAGTTTAGAACAAAAATGTCGAAATAAAGAATTATGGAATGTACGTTTAATGATTTATAGTAAAATAAAATGTTGAATACAGTAAACTGATACTTTGAATGACAGATGCCAATATGATATTTATGTTAAGCGATTCAAATATATTTTGTCTCTTTCTACGCCATAGTAAAAGAGTGATACTTTATAGAAAAAAAAACTCAAATTAATAGTGGAGCGAATCATTTTGAAACAACAGAATACGTCAAACAGGCTGTTACTGTTTCATGTTTCTGTATGTAATTTCCCTTGGTAATCTAGCTTAGGAACTAACGCAATGTCTTTAACTGATTAGTATCTGAAAAATCCTTTAGAAAATGTCTAAATTGTAACTAAGAAATTATAAAGTATTCATCCAAATAAAATTCAAATGGTAACAATATTCTTTTTTTGTTATGCAAGTTTTGTGGTTTACTCTTTCTTTTTCATTACTTTTAAATTGTAAGACAATTAAATGGATACTATTTAATTACTTTTTCATTGTGTTTAGGTTTTCGAAGCGATATCATCAAGTACACTTTCATTTAATATTTTTGATCATTTGATAAAATAATGGGTATTGTTGATATGTGCAACGTTTTCACTCTATAATTTTGAGGAAGAGCTATTCTGGGGTTTAGTCATTACTTCGAAGATTAAACTTGGTCTAGGGCTAGAATTGTCAGCTCTGATATGTGATGAAATGGAGGTATTCCGAAGTTAAACCACATCGCGTGTGGAAGTGAGGCACGGTATGTACCAAAACTGATATTACAGTTCTATCTAGAGTATCTAAATAAACACAGATTTAAAGCGCTACTGTTTGGCATGTAAACTATAGCTGAACAGATAACGAACATAAAACAACGGTTTACTAGATTCTATGAGTTAGTATGTACTTTCATTCTGCTATCATTTACACGAATTGCGACTCGCGGTATTATTCGTAAGCCGTGAAGAGGGCCCTAAAGACGTGAAAGATAAGAGTAGAAGGTTAAGAAATGCAATCACAAGAAAATGAAAATTGTGGACAATCAACTCTTGTATTTTGCACAACAACAACGCACCGTTGTGATGCCCCCGCATTCGTATTCACCAAACATGGCCCTCTGTGACTTTTTCGTCTTCGCAAAAATAAGAACCGCTAAAAATATTTCAGTTATGAGGACATTGAAAGGCAAACGTTTTGCGACCATAGGGAAGATAAAGCCAAAATCTTTGAATGATACTTTTTGTTTACTTATAAGAGGTCATTTTAGACGCGCATTTGATTTTAAAAAAATAATTGTACTAAATTAAATGAAAGAAATAACTTCTTACTAATAGAAATTGAGAAAAATGTTTCGTATAAAATTTTATAGTCTATCTACTGGCATAGGAAAATTTTTCTTCGATCACTATCTTTGTTAATTTTTCTTTGTTTCTAATACAAAATGGCCTCTTTCGCCAGTGGAAGATCAGACCTATGTTTATTATGCTTTTTTACTCATTTTGAATTACAATTATTAATGCACCCTGTATTACAATTACAAATGACCGATGAAAATGACAATATATATTTTATTTTTGACACTACTTTTATGTACATGAAAATAAATAGTAAACATTGACAGATAACTTGTCTTAAACATTTCGTCACAAGAGCCCCTAGTTATAATAATTCATCCTAAACGTTTTAATGTTGAGATTTATATTAAAATAAGTTTCATGTTTCAGTAGCGTTTAATATACGTCAAACAATATATTGTATAGGAACGTAGACGTGTTTAATCATTTCAATTAAAAGCAGCAACAGGCAGGACTAGTTAACGTTCAGAAGCATACGGCTCATATTTGTTTACGGCTACATGGGTTCGTCAACGAACTCGTATACACCGTTATGCAAGAACGTGATTATTTATTATTACATTTATCAACATTGAAAGAAATTTAATTTCTGACTTCAAATATGACAATTGATTTTTTTTCTTAGACGAACTTTGTATTAAGATGATGGGCTCGTGTGAGGAAATTGTGATACCATGTTAACATAAGGATGTTAATACTATCATTTTCATAAATAATATTCTTACATGACCAAACATTAAAAGATAGTTTACTCATCTAATTTTATATGTTTCAGATTATTGGTAGACGAAAATCAGATACAAAGAAGCCCGAACCATGTTTGGTGTTATGGGTAAGCATTAAAAACACTATTTTGTTGGTTCGGTAATTTGTCTTTTACGGTACTGTAAATATGGTTGATTACATTAGATGAATCCAGATTGTTACTCTTTACATTTTTTTTTTTCATTCACTAAAATATTGATATGAAAACAAGTTAAAAATCAATTGTCTATCGCTGAAATCGTGAAACGATTATTAAAACAACCGTATATACAGGAATAACAAAAGAAGTAGAAAAAATAAATTCCGGGACAATCTATAAATTATAACTGACGGGGATAGAGACAAAGGTAACAATCTAGACTTTGACAAGTTTCGAGTAAACAATAAAAATCTATTTTTGTTACTTAATAATAATAATAATAATAATAGCATTTATTGCCCAACAGTGTATATACCAATTACAGGACAAGATAATAAAGATAAATATAAGAAATACAAAATACACAAAAAATACAATAATTAAATAATACATACTGAAATTATAATAATATTAATACTAATTTTTTAAATGTAGAATAAACGTTGCAAGCGACATGTTAAATATATCAATGTTACAATTTAGGTTGTTGTAATTTTTAGACATTATAAATACAGGGGATTTAAGCAATAGATTGGTTTTATGAGTTTTACAGTATAAGAGGTGTTCATTTCTAGAGGAAATTCTAGGAACTAAAAAATATATTTTGCTTAATAATGGTGCACAATCAACTATATTATTTAATAATTTATATAGAAATATTAGTGAAGAATGAGTGCGCCTGTCCTCAAGGGAATTATATTCGAACTGGTTTAAAAGAATATTGTAGTCATAACCAGGTTGTGGATAGAAATTTAGAAATTTAAAAGTAATAGCTTTTAAAAATTTTTTTTGAACAGATTCGATTTTTTTTTATTTGATTATTATAAATGGGGTACCAAATGATCGCACCATACTCCAATTTTGAGCGGACATATGTGTTGAAAAGTAACGTTATAACATTTATATTATTAAAATCTTTAGTGTTGCGCAGTATAAAGCCAAGAGCTTTGTATGCACTATTGACTGTGACATTGACGTGATGTGTAAAATGGAGCATACCATCAAAGTTTATCCCGAGATCTTTTATTAAAACATCTCTTGTAATAATAGATTCATTAATTTTTTATTCATAAATACACTTATTCTTTTTCCTAGTGTATGACACAACTTGGCATTTATCAACATTTATTTTGAGATGGTTATTATGACACCAAGTACTAACAATATTTAGGTCATTTTGTAGTGTTACACTATCTGTAGAAGTTTCAATACGCCTAAATATTTTTAAATTGTCTGCAAATAATAAAGATGGAGACACTATTTTGGAACATAAGTCGTTTATGAACATAGCGAAAAGAAGTGGGGACAGGTTCGAACCTTGTGGTACACCTGAAGTTACTACAAAGGGTCTGGAATCAAAACCGTTGTGTGATACGAATTGTTGCCTGTGCGTAATGTAAGATTCTAATAGCCGCAATAAGTTACCACAAACCCCGTACCTTTCAAGTTTATGCAACAGTAGGTGGTGGTCTACTTGATCAAAAGCTTTACTAATGTCAGTGTAGATACTGTTTTATCTTTTTGCTGAAAATTTACTAACGACACAGAGAGAACATTAGAATTATATTTTTTATACATATTATTTGGGAAAATTAATAATATCAAAGATATTTAAACAAAAAGATTGGAGATTTTTAATTTTGTTTCTGAACCACGGATGTTAATTTTGTTTAATATTTAATGATATCACATCATTATTATTTATATTCGAAACAGAATATATGTTAAAAAAATTTGAGAACTAACAAAAATTTTTTTGATACAATAATTTTCCAAGTATCTTTCTGCTGTATTCTTTTCCTAGCTTTATCTGGAGTCACTGGGTAAGCAATTCGTTCATGGTTTTGATTTTTATAAATAAATAAATAAAACAATATTTATTATTAATTAAATACTTTCAATGTGTCAAAAATTCAGCAGTAAACGCTAAACAGAAAATAATAGTTACTAAACAGACACCACATGAACTAATATTGATTTGTTGAACTAAAGATGTAACTTTTGTACCATTACTATTTGGAGATTGTTATGTTTGTTACTTACATCGATTTTTTAGCTTGAATTTCAGTAGGATATTGTGATTTTAGTTAGGGAATAGTAATTTACTTTATAAGTTTGGTAAATTAGTTTTTACGGTGCGAATAAAATGTTTCCGGACGAGGCGACGAAAGAGTCGAGTCAGGAATTTCGAAATGAGTACCGTGAAATCATTGAACGGACGTACGGGTATGAGGTACATTTTATTTTATACCTGTGAGGCGTTTTTGGATGAAAATTTTCAATAATTCCTTTTTTAATTCTTAAAAAAATCACGTCGCTTTTGGTGTTAATAAAAATAAAACAGTAATGGCAGCAACCTATTTTTTTGACATTTAAAAATTGAGTACGAAAAACGATAATTCAGTTCAAATCCTATTAAAATCTTCGAAAACAAACGGAAAATTGATCCCAAAAATTCCGCTGTAAGATTTAGAAACGATTTTTAGCTTTTTGTGATATGGGGAAACGAAAATCATTTTGCATGCATAACAGAAGATATAATTTTGGCATATATCTATGGGCCAAGTCTACTCGCACACCATTGTATACCGTTAACCATCCATCGCTTGCCACTTAAAAATCAATCTTTATCGTCGACCGTTCACCGTTAACCGTCCACTATCCACCGGTCACTATCCACCGTCCACAGTTTACCGTCCACCATTTACCGCCGACCATCCACCGTTCACCGTCACTGTTTACATTCTAAATGAATACTTATATTATAATTGTAGTATCAGACATGGTATTCATCTTTGATTGTTAACAATAACAATCTTCATTGCCACCATTAATATTTTTATTTGTTTAACCTAACTTAACCTAACCTAACCTAATCTTCGAAGATTAATGCCATACCTAAAATTACAATTACAATGTAAGTATTGATTTAGAATGTGAACAGTGAATGGTAAACAGTGGACGGTGTACGGTGGATGGAGAACGGTGGACTGTGGACGGTAAACGGTGGATGGTCACCGGTAACCGGTGGACAGTGAATGATTGACGTTAAAGATTGATTTTTGAGTAGTGAGCTGTGGATGATGAACAATACACAGGGGTGTGCGAGTAGACACGTCCTATATGTATATAGATCTGGTGAGTTAGTATTTATTATGTTAAATAAATATCATATCATATAAACTGTTTCATTGGAAATTGATATGACAAATAAAATATTCTATTCCATCATGAATTTATTCATAAATTATAACATTTCGATAGTTCAATAAAAGTTAGTAAGAATACAGTACCGTAAAGAATAATAGTACTGTAAACCCCATTTACTGGACTGATATCACTCCTGTAAACAATGTAAATGCGACACAGTGTGAAATAAATTTATTCTAAGGTTGTAGACCATAAACAGACGATTACAATGATGTGTGTAACTCATTTTTATGAAAATATGTAGCTTGTTACGTTTGTTTCTACACCCCTCAACTGTAAAACCGTTTTGATGCGTAAGGACACATGTTTACTTAGAATGTAAATTTCAATATAAATAAGTTTATATTTATTCAGTCAGTCTTTTTTACCTCCCGCTACACTTGGTAAGGGAGGTATAGGGATCGTGCTAAAAATCGCATATCGATATTTTGGTAAATGACCACGTTTTAAGGTTCCTAGAATCCAATGTGTGGATCCTCCACTCTAACTCAAATACTATCATCCAAAAAAAATTTAAACCTTGTATTTCGAACTTTTTCTGTAATGGACAAAGCCCATTAGATTTTCATGAAAATCTGATAACCAGAAATGGCACTTTACAAGAAGCTCAAAATAGTTTTTCTTCGAAAAATACCTTTAAATGTTATTTTTTCGAAATTAATGTTATTATAGAAATTAAAGCTTACTAAATTTTCTATAGATTTGCATTAATACTTTTTCTATATATTTTATCGATAAATTTATAGCATATATATTGTAAATAGAACAATAAAAAAAGAATTCAATGCAGTTTCCATCATAAGTAAAGATGTAGGTAGTATTTAGATTAATAAAAATTAACGATTTACAAAAATGTTTAAGCTAATCCTTATTTTTGTATTAGTGAATTCTATTCTATCCCCGTATTTAAAATATAATCTTAATTTTATTATAGCTCCGGTGGATCAATGGTTAAAGCGACGTCTCATAAGTCATGAGTGCGCTCGGGGCTCTGGCTTCGAATCCCACTAAGGCATGGATGTGTGTGAATGTGAACCCACTCTGTAATTGGGATTTAATCCTGTTGTGGGGTTTAAAAAAAGGTAGTTAGTTGGATTAGATTAGACTATATTTTAAGAAATAAACTGTCGAAATTAGAGTAAAATTCGCTAATCCAAAAATAAGGATTGGCTTAACCTCGGGCTGTAAATGGCGGGAGGTATTGTGATGGCCACACCAGATTTTTACATTAATGATCAGTATTTTGTATTGCATTATAATGATATATTTCAGTTATTAAAAAATCACAAGGTGATAGACTTTTCTATGTCTAGCATGCCAAATTTAATATCAACATTTTTTTTCTTTTCTATTCTTACTGATTTCGCAATTATGTTTTTTTTTTAAATTATGTTGAGGTTTAGTGAAAAATATAAATGTATGTGTATAAACAAGTTTCTATATTTTTTTGCAATTTTCTCACCTCTTCGCAAAATTAAATTTTTAATCTAGGTACTGTAATATCTGAGCCGTATTTTTACATAACATGTATGTAATGTAAACTAAAACTTGTAAGCAACACAATCAGATATATACCCCGTTGTATTAGTATTATTGTTTTAAAGAACTTTTAAATCTTATTTTAACATGTGTTGGAAAGAGACGTGCGTAGGTGAAAAAACGAAAAGAAAATTGGAAGCTAAAGAATATCAACCTACAACTACATAGTTCTTCACATAACTCATTTAGTTTCTGGTAGTTCTGTATCACCTGAGTTATTGATATTCGATATACAAGCATTAACAATTTGCTCTTTATTAAATTTTACAGAAACATATATAAGAAAAATTTATAAATATTAAATAAAAACTAATTAATGTTCATAAGATACCTTACGACTTCTCTATATGTTAAATATACAAAATTCAAATAATATGAGAACAAAAATTATGTATGTCATGTCAGCTTTTAAATTTTTCAGTTTTTGGTTTGACCTTTAAATTTTCCATTATATTTATTTTTTTGCATTGCTTTCTATGTTAAGTCTTCATCATTTTTGTGATTGTGCTGTCCTCTTAAGAAATATGCAAGGAACTATTTATAATTCCTCTTGCTCCCTTAAACCATGATCACCAAGATCTTTGTTTCAAGGCCACCCATAAGTCTGTCCAATCTCTCTTTAGATAGGTGACCCTGGACTTGTCTGTTCAAGAATTAGTTCCACATCCTCTCTATCGTGAATGGAATATAGTTTTTATAAATATTTCTGTGTGCCTTACACAGAAACTACCCTTTAGTTATTTACTTCATTTAGTATTTTACATAGATCATTCGTGGAATATTTTGCTAATAATATATCATTACGACATATGACCCATTGTTCAGCGTGCCAATCTACTTTTTACCCCAGATTTCGGTAATGTGATGACATATTTGTACCATACGGGAGTTTACCAGGGGTTACCTCACGGGCACTTTTTGATGGCGTGGAGAGTGTAATAAAGGGGTCACTGTTGTGCCTTTTATTCTGTTTCCCCAGATTCGCAACCAGACACTCAGGCAAGCGGCTAGGAGACCCCAAAGTATATATGGTTTGCAAAAGTTTTACTTTCATAAAATAAAATTGAATTAGCTAGATTAATAGAATACTCTGCGTAGTTTTCATCTCCCTCACAATAGTGTCATCCGACCTGTTAGTAAGACGTATATGTAGTAGAATTTTATTTATCTTACTACTATACATTAAAAATTCATTTTCTATTGAGGCTCATATATTAACCATTATTATATATAGTTAAGTTATTTTATATGTATACTTTGAGTCTCTTGAGTTTTATTTTTGATGTATCTTTTCAGTTCTAGGTGTAGTAAATATTGCATTCATATAAAAATATTAGAATACGTGTCTGTTATTGTGTATATTTCCACGGATTTAAATTATGGATAATCCTCGGGTAATAATACTATAAACTCTAGATGTCAGTGCGCTATATATCTAACCAGAGTACACTTATCTGCTTTTATTTTGTCCATAGTAAGTCTCTCTCTCTCTCTCTCTCTCTCTCTCTCTCTTTTGATAGTCCTAAATGTAATTTAGGTTAGTGTATTTATCATTTGCAACATGCAAGTGTATATTACAAAGCCTTCGTTTCAATTCATATTTGTGTTCCTAGTTTTGTTAAATTTATTTATAAGTATTAGAAAAAGTTTATTTAGAAACACACAACATAAATACCGCATTATCTAAATAAAATAATAATTGTATGTTCACGGAATCAAACTTATTCATGTTACCTTTTCAATTTATTCCATCCCAGATGTGAAATAATTTTAATTGCAATTACTCATTTTCTATGTAGGTTAAACGACGGCACGATTATAATCCGAATGATGCACAGTTTATAAATAGGCAAATATGTATTTATCTAGATTTTTTTAAAATTATTTGTCTAAATTAATGTTTTACGCTAAAATTTGTATATTTACATAAATACATATAATGCAGTGTTACATATTAATTATTTGGTAAAAACACGGCGAAATGATAATGCAAATACTTTTTAATGTAGTAGAGTATTTTATATTTTATGAAAATACAAAAATGAGTTAATATTAGTACCTATTCCAGATTTTAGATTATACATATATTTGTTTAATGCAAATACATACATAGATATTGATATCGTTTTCAACAGAAAAAATAAATAAGTACCCTATTGAGAATTATGAAGAATAAACAAATAATACATATTTGTCAGAATCTACATTAAAATATGCGGTTATAAGTCGTGATAATAAAAAATCAATTCTAAAATCACAAAGTATTAGTCAGTGTATTGAATTTTGAACTTTAGTCAAAAAAGTAGTATTTACATCCCTGTATTTGTCACGGAAATAATAAAAAATTAACTGTATTCGTTTCGAGACCATTATTTTTGCCGTGCAATTAGTTATTATGACAGGTTGTTGTTTTAATTATGAATGTCCATGAATTATATTGATTTGAAACGCATTAATAAGCAATCATTTTTTCAACGATTAAAAATTTAAAACCCCCCCTAGCTACCTACATATTGAATACTTTGATATTTCTTTATAAATATCTTCCATTAAGTACTTTCGTTGATTATTTGAAGTAAACATTTTACTCCTAAATTATTTACGTATATTTGTCTCTATCATGGTAATGTATTGTCTAAATGGAATAATAAATTTAAAAACGAAAAGTATTATTTTCTTATAAGAAAAGTTTTCTTCAGATAATGAGCATTACACTACTTTTTACTTTTATGTTTATTGTATCAATGTGGGAATTATGTAATGATTCATATTAGGGTCTAGCTTCCAGGAAGGCATTGCGATGCCGACTGAAATCGCATCGCACGCGATGCTAAATAAAAGCGCTTCGCAAGCTTGGAGGGCGCGTGCGTGCACTCATGTTTGGCGGACCCGGAATTCTACGACACAGTCCTTCCTCCACTGAAATATAACAGTTATAATTGATATATTTCACTGCCTTCCGTCTTCTCTTTGGCCAGCCTAAACCTCTTCTACCCTCCAACCTGCAACCTACATTCCGCCGACCCTCCTTCCATCCATTCTTATTACATGCCTAAATCATTGTAGCCTTCTCTCCTGATTCTTTCTTGATACTGTCACTACGCCAACCATTTCTCTTATTGTGTCATTCCGAATCCTATTCCTTCGTGTTTTACCCATCGTCCACCTTAACATTCTCATCTCAGCGACTTCCAACCCCTTTTCTTGGACTTTCTGTACTGGCAATGTTTTACTGGTCTTACAACCGCCTTAAATATCTTTCTTTTTGTCCTTTCTCCAATTGTCTTATCGCACAACACTCCTATATGCAGGGTAATTTATAACAAGTGTAACAAACTTCCACAGTTTGTTAGCGAGAGGGGAGGAGGTCATTGAGAGTTAAAAATATCATAAATACTAGTCATATTCCTTTATTTCCTAAAGAACAATAAGTCATAGTTTTATAAATTGTAATTTTGAAATTAATAGCAAATTATAACAAGAAAAACAAGGAAAAACAAAGCTGATACGATTGCATTTTGCGAATATGCGAAGTTGCTCAAAAATTGTTTCCGTCCATTCTGTGCGATAGGAACAGTATTCACTTACCTCAATGATCCTAATTCATCTTTGGCCTGTAATGTAGATCATGATGGTCATGAGAAATTTTGTGGAGGGTTGAATACAGTTCATGTCAAAATTTCAAAGTGAGTAATTATGACCACATGCTTAGCACGTAGATTACCACATGAATCACGCCTGATAAATTACCTACCACTCTGTGCATACCATTGTCAAATTCATGAGATTCTAGCGACATCCTACGAAGTAAACTACGTTGTAGGTTTACCTATTTTATAACTGATGGTTTGTCGTGTTTTATAATTTATTTGTGTAGTAATTGGTTTGAACAGCATAGGTCCACTGAACGGTAATTTTTATTATTTTGATTGTAGTTTTTGTATTAATTTTCACTCTTTTATTGAAGTTGAGATATCAGATGTGCATTCTCTAAAGAGTCCAATAGGTTCTTCTAAACTAAATTTAATGATATGTTTATACAGGGTGTAAATTATAAACTTAAATTAAGCCACTAAGTAAAAATGACGTTTATGCAGTAAATTAAAATTGAGAATTTTATGTTTGACATTTCGTAAACTTAACTTTTAGGGGTAAATTTGAAATATTCATATAAAATAATTTGTAAAAAAATATAGATACAAGTCCATTTAGTATTTCGTCGTTTTCTCTGCAAATTGTACATTTTTGTAGGTTAGGTTTTGCAATCTGTCATAAGTGCGCGATTGAAGTAGGCACAAAAATAAAAAATTATAAAATTGTATTATAAACTTGAAAATAGCCAAATTCTAAATTTAGTATCATTAATTTAGTTGTTAGTTTAGTTGTAAGAACGTTGTTATTGATAACAATTGTTTCTACTTGTTTATTTCAGTATTACAATTTAATTTCTGAGAGTTAACTGCCTGCATGAATCCGTTATAAAAGTATAACCAGTATAAACCATCTTCATCGTCAACAGGACGGAGATCTTTCCTACAATAAACAACAAAATTCATAACTTTTGTGTATCATTATTGATGCCCAATTCATCCTAAAACTGTTTGGTTTACATTGTACCAAGCCTTATACCACCAAATGTTTGTAGACGACAGAAATGTATTATAATTGGTATCACCGGTGATCCGAACTGGGCATGATTTAATTCAAAAGGAATTATAATTGATTTAAATGCATTTTTTATTACAAAGTCTTTTAAAGCAAATTGTTTTGGGCTTCTGAATTGTTTTACTTATTAAATTCTAGCTTAATTACATTTTTCTTGGCTTCACTTCTTTTTCATGGGTTTAGTTCCTTTTTGCTAAGCTAAATTCCTTTTCCCTGGCCTTAATTTCTTCTTTTGGGCATTTCTAAAAGTTTTAAAAGCATAGAAAGATATATCAGCCAAAATTTAAAAATATTTGTGAGTATGGTTAATGTAAATTGACATTACTTTATTGGAGACCTTAGTTAATATCTGAGAATACAATTTTAATATATTATTCGTACATGTTTTTCTATAAAAGGAAATAATATATAAATTCATAATATTGTTTATGTAATTGTAAGTGTGATTTAAATCTAAAGCCCCAATTCTCAAAAAGGCTTGTAATTTGTATTTTACTCACGTAAATTATAATTTATTTTGATTTGTGAGTTGTCACTTCAAAAATGAATTGGAATTGTGATTTGTCCGAAAAAGAAATATCATCGATTTTCATTACGGATTTTGCTCAGCTCTGCCGGTGATTCATATAGTAACGGCAGAACCTGTAAAATGTATTACCGATTATGATTATTATACCATGTTCGGGGACGCCAAATTAAAGCTTGGAAGTCAACGTTTCATGGTAAGTGTATAAAAAACGCTTTATGATCAATGGTAGATAGGTAAGTTATTTATTTTTAGGGAAAAATTAACCGACCTTTAAAAAATATAAACTAGAAAATCTTAATCAAAAAAAGTAAATAATCTAGTATATTACGTTACAAAAAGTTTGGCCATAAGAAGCTTCGCCTTAAATGAATAGCAGCTTACTTTATCTTTCTCTTACTATTACGATTGAATCTTTCTTTCAACCTGTTTGATGTATAACTTGTAATTACTGTTACGCAATCATCTTGTATAAGTTGTATCTAACTTTATGTCAATAAACATCATTATTATTATTATTATTATTATTATTATTATTATTATTATTATTAAAAAATATATTTGACTATATCTTACCATTAAAAATATTGGTGACATTTAAAAAACATGAATTATCTTTTAAATCATAGAACGATCTTTAACTTATTATTTTGAACATTAAAAATTAAATGTGATATTTTTGTACATTGATAATCACTAGTATTTTTAAAAGATATTTAATAAATGGTTACGATGAATTAAGATGCGTTGGAGTGTCTTACACTCGCGCAACTTCTATTTTGATTATTTCAAATAGTAAAAAAATATTTAAAAGGATTGCAGGGGCCAATAGAACTAATTTTTGTCCAACATTAAATTCCAGCTCCTTCTTCGTCGCAGTTAAAACCACGGTTAATGTAGTTCTTACTGTCTCTGAAAAACTAGGTATGTAATATTGAGCGCAGACACGGAGCGAAGCGGAATGATTGGCTTCCGGCGGATTGCCAGTATAGCAATTAGTATTCTGTCTTACCTTTTAATCCTTATGAAAAAAATTATCACTGATTATATATTGTGTTACTTCTTTATTAGGTATTGTAACACGTTGATTTTTTATAAAAAAAATTAAATACAATTTCAATTTACATTCCTTAAAAATCACAATTACTATCAATGTCAAATTTAATATTACAGACATCAACTCCTTTTTTTCATGTTTTTTTAAAGATTATTTATAATTACTCGTATTTGAATAAATCACTCATATATTTTTAAATATCAAAACTAATTTTCAAAAAATAACTTTTAAAAATAATTTCCTTTTTCTATATATCAGTTAAATGAGTACTTTTATTTTTATATCAAGTTAATGAATATGAATGTGTTTATTAAGGTAATCAACTGTCTTTTCCATGAGAGGGAAAATGTTTTCCTCAATGTCCTTCTTTTATCTTGGTTGTACGTTGTTGTTCTCTTAATGTGTAATAAACAAGCAGTTCAGGCTCGAGTGATGTGAAATTAGTTTATGGTTGCTACATGCTGCTATACCTATAAAAATTGAAAAGGTTAAAAAAGCCTTCCTTTTTTCGTGGTCACTATGGTTATCGAACAAATAATAATAAACTGCTACTTATTCTTTTATATTGTAGTGACTTTCGGGTATTGATTGATAGACGCTGAAAAAATTCATCCAGCCTTGTGGGTAGCGTAAAAAAATAAGGTGACAGAAAAGACTAATTTTCAGTCCATTAATCTAATAGCGGTCACTGCTTTATACCGCCATCAGGGCAAAAAATGTCAAGAACATTTACGCACCATTTAATTTAATTTAAACGAAGTTATCTAACCTACCGAAATTCAGCTTATTGAAAATGCTTTTTACCTTCCGTCACCTTTAGGTAAGGAAGGTATTGTCTTTGGTCAAAAATTTCGGTGGTGAGTTTTTGATGAATAAGCACGTTTTAGGGTCCCTAGAATACGATTTTACTATTTTTACGATGATGTCTGTATGTGTGTGTGTGTGTGTATGTATGTGTGTCCGTGTGTGTGTGTGTGTGTGTGTGTGTGTGTAACAAAATTTTCGTCTACGATAACTTCCATACTACAATTCTAAAAATTATAATTCTTTCGTATTTCTCTTCGTTACATCCATGCGAAGAGCTGATTAGATTTTGGTTACAATTGGACAACCGGAAGTACCCTCATTTGAAGATTTTAACAGTTTTTCTTGAAAAAACTATGTTAAATATCATTTTTTCACATTTAATGTTATTATAAATATTAAAGAATATTTTATTTTCTATACGATTTGATTGCATTTTATACCTAATATTAAATGGATATAAAATTAAAAAATTATAAAGAAATTAAATTTCATAAAGTAGCCATAGCTGTGAAAACAGCTACTATATTAAGAAAATTTTGATTGAAAGATGTCAGTGTCAAGTGAAATTGACATAGTGTGTTTGTCTTATAATTTTACTGGAAATAGGTATAGGATCTTTTGCTTTCTGTATGTAATTTGTATAAAATACATACAACTGCTTTAAGGTAATGTACAAGAAATAATAATAATAATAAATCTTTTATTTCTGCAGATACATTACACTGTATATAGAAAACGTCACAAAATAATAATTTTCTGTATGCAATTTGCATAAAATACATGCAACTGCCGGAAGGTAATGTACAAGAATAGAATATTTAATTTAGCAAGGAACTTTCCCTATGAAATTTGTACAAAATACATAGAACTGACGGAAGGTAATGTGCTGGCCACATCAGATTTTTTTACTTTACAATTAATCTTATTAATTGAAAAAGTAAAATCTACGATCCAATCTACACGATAAATATTAAAATTTAACTTTTCTTCAGTCAATCCATATTTATGTTGTCGTGTATTTAAAAATAGCAATTTCTAACTATCTTAGGTACGCTGTATATTCTACCATTTATGAAGTTAAAGAAACTGTAGAGAGATATATAAAAGATTACCTATCTTTTAAATAATTTCTAAATAATACAAAGAATTTAAAAAAGTGGTTTAGTTAGTATGAAATTTAAGAATGAAATATTCAGTAATAAAAAAACATTGTAGTTTTGCTGAATGTACTAAAATAAAAATGAATGTATGTAAATAAATAAATAAAAACATCAGATTCCAATCACACTTTAAAAAACCCTAAAGCGAGACGTCGACAGCATAACAACATTAACATTTCTCAAAGATGCAAAATTACCAGGAAAAATTTAATAATGTACATGTACTAAATATATATATATATATATATATATATATATATATATATATATTGCAAAAAATACAATAATAACTACTATCCCGGATTTTAATGACATATAGTTGTAACAAAAACATCCACTATTAAATATAATTTTAATAAAACTTTTTCTTTTTTTTCAAATCAGTTTCATAAAGGACATATTAAACAACCAAAATAGAAATTTCTTAAAATTTAAAATCGTAAATTTGTAAATATTTTTTGACCAAAAGATCCAAATAGTATAAAATACAAGTTTCATAAGACATTTCAGTACACTTGTCCTCTTAGAAAACTCGCGACAAGCCACTCGTTTCTGACAAAGACGCGAGCACTAAAATCATATCTTATGAAACTTGTATCTTCATGTACTATTAAATTTATCCTGATAAGTACCCTTATTGCAATTTAATGTTAACATTATCACGGTTGTGTTTTTACATGGTTTTGTAATAGGACATAGTGTTTACATGTAAATTACGTCATATAAATTAAGTACGTCATGTAAATTACACACCCAACTGTAGCGCCGAACATTATATTCCTTAATTTTAAAAATTTACGAATTCTTCGTCATTTGATTGAATCAGTTCAAAACAGATTGAACCAAAAATATACTCCATCAGTTTATCGCAGATTTTATGACTGCATCGATCGAGCATCGAGCCCGATAAAGTATTAAGTATATTATGTACTTATATTTATTTTTCATAATACATACTGTTAAATATTCTTTAACCAATATATGGCCGTTATTTTTTATAACAGTACAATTATTAAAAATCAAATATTTCCAAAAAAAAATCGTAGCATCATGAAGTGTCTCATGAAGAGCTGTTACCTGTCAATATGCCATAGAAAATAGAATTTTCAGAAGATATTTTATGTTATGAAAAATACTGAACGTCACACGGCCGATATACAAATAACAGACACAGTTGATTGTCATCTGTTATTTGCTTCATATCGGCCTAACTATAACGTCCGACTGGTATGTTATATACCAAATAACACCCAAGGGTGTGTTATGAGTTGTTGCTATGGTAATGTTGTCAAGAAATTGATATTCATACTGAAATAAAGCCTATTATTAAAACTTTCTGATCCGTAATCCATAGAATATTAAAAAATTATTGTCGGGCGTTAAACGTTAAACGCACCACAGAAGTTAAACGGACCATAATGCCTTCTGCCTCTGGCCCTCGGAAAGTAGCTACACTGTTGACCTCATACGTTATTGTCCTTATAACACCACTGATACGTTAATTACTATAACTTCATATTTATTACTATTTTGTAAATAAATGTTAAGGAAGAATTGAATAGAGCACTGTACTTTAAATTAATGTAAGATGAATGGATAATCCGACAGGAGAGAAATGTGAGACAGTGAAAGTGCTGTGTTAACATGCGTGATCGTGATAGATTAAATGTAGTGTGTTATAGCTGACGGCTCGGAAGTAAGGCTTTTCATTAATTTGCTACAAATCGTTATCGGCAAGAAAAGAAGATACTATGAGAAAGTAAGACTATAAATTTCTGAATACGCGGATTCCAGTTGCAACCCCGACACTTCAAATTGAAACTTTTTAAATTTTAGTTGAATATTTTTTAATTGCAGTGTAAAAATGAATTCACTAACTGAATAAAACCAAGTTTAAATTTTAAGTGTTAGTGGTGCAAATGGGCATGAATCTTTCATGTTGTTTAAATTTTATTATATTTTTTTTTGTTACTTTGATATGAATTTCTTTAACCGAACCAATTATGAAGAATAGCCGTAGCACATTACATCATGAATAATATATCACCTTTTCATATTCCATAAAATTTATATAAACTCATAAACATTTCTCCTTTAGATTGCCCAAAAATGTACACTTTTAAATAAACGATGTTTATTTTGCATGATAACATATGTACTCGGACATCATATTAAAATTTACTGCTCATATGAACCAATTTTTTATAGTACTCTTTTTATATTTTACTTCAGTGTAAAGCAGTGTGCTGCAGTAATATGATTGAACTCATGTAATACTTTTTTATTTAAATGCACTTACATTTTCATTTTTATTGATTGCATAACAAATTTTGTGTTTCTGTTTTGAATAGCAACTATAGTGTAATATTATTGTACATATTTTAACATTAACTAAATGTGATTAATAATAATAATAATAATAATATAATAATAATAATAATAATAATAATAATAATAATAATAATAATAATAATAATAATAATAATAATAATAATAATAATAATAATAATAATAATAATAATAATAATAATAATAATAATAATAATTATACTAATAATAATAATAATAATATATCATAACGGGATATTACCCATTTCTGGGTGTGCCAATCTGCTTTGTACGCAGATATCGGTAATGATATTAACATATTTGCTGGCGTGGACAGTGCACCACAGGGGTCAATTTTGTGCCATTTAAAATTCGAAATATTTTGCGTCGGTCATGATCGAACCCGGTTCCACAGATTCACGACAAGACACTCAGGCACGGGGCCACGAGACCTCCTCATAGGATAGTTAAAGTGCAGTTGGAAAATAATAATAATAATAATAACAATAAATACCTTAATAATAAATACCTTTATTGGCGAATATTCAGCAATAGCTGTTCTTCCATATTAACCTTACATAATAATTATAATAACATGAACATAAAATTAGCAAATATAGCGAAGTGAACAGATAATAAGAGTAAATCAGAAACAAGAATTTAAATAAGCAATCAATAATAAATAAGATACAATATTGTGGTAATGAGTACAAGGACTTCAAAGGAGTGACATGTCATTTTGTAGTAACAATTTTTTTACATTCTTAACAAAAGTACCAGGCCTGAGAGAAATAATTGAGGGTGAAATCTTATTGAGAGTCGTAGGAATAGTATAAGAAAATGTGCGTTTAAACAATGCGGAATGAAACTTAGGGATGTGATATTTCAAATTATTCCTTAAATTACGGCGATGATGATTAGTACGCATAGTTAATTTGTTATAAAGATAAGAGGGAGATTTATTCTGAATTACGCGATGTGCCAAAGAAGCTATATGCAAACATCTAGTCTGTTTCATATCCAACCAATTGAGCTCTTTTAAATAAGGCGAAACGTGTTCATGTCTTTGCAAGCCATTAACGAATCTAACACAGCAGTTCTGCACTTTTTGTATTCTGTTGGCATCAAAAAGAGTAATGTGTGGTCCATAAACTGTGTCACAATAATTAAATATAGATAATACAAGACTACTGGATAGAATCATACGGTTGTGTTTTGCCAGGATGAACCTGTTCATATAGAGATTCTTTAAGGCAAGATAAGCTTTTTTAATCAACAAGGTTACATAATCAGTAAACCTGAGCTTATGATCTATAAGTAGTCCTAGATTTCTTGCGGAATTTGAAATGTTAATATAGGCCTCATTAATTTTAATGGAAATGGCATTATTCAATAGCAACTCTTTTCTTTTAATCTCGTTACCAAACAACATAACCGTAGACTTAGATTCATTTAAGTGTAAACAATGATTTTTGCAAAATTGAGCTAATGCCTCTAAGTCCGCATTCATGTTGTCAACGGCAGTTTTAGACTTACTTGGGTCAAATGATATGTACAATTGCGGATCATCAGCGTACATATGAATTTTACAAAAGCTTATGCTTTTATTCAAATCAAATACGTATATTGAAAACAGAAGCGGCCCTAAAATAGAGCCTTGAGGTACACCTTTCGAAATAGAACAATGACTGGAGTTAGTATCATTTATATTAACTACTTGAGAGCGATTAGTTAGGTAACTTCGTATGAATTCAATGCTGTTATTATTAAAACCTATGTAATGCAATTTAGTGAGAAGAAGTTCGTGATTCAATGTATCGAAGGCCTTGCTGAAATCTAGTAGGGCTAAAAGTACCAAACGCTTACTGTCAACGTCAATAACAATATCATCAATGATATGTTGCAATGCAGATGTTGTGCTGTAACCTCGCCGAAAACCAGACTGAATTTCTGGTAGAATATTATAATTATTTAAATATTCTAAAATTTGGGAGTGAGCTACTTTTTCAAGAATTTTCGAAAGTGTGGGGAGTAAACTAATAGGTCTTAAGTCATTAAAAGACGAGGGTATTTTTATTTTAGCAATAGGTTTGATTACAGCTTGCTTCCAAACATCAGGTACTTTATTTTGCACGAGACATTCATTTATTAAGTGCGTAAGCTGTGGTACGACATCTGGAAATACTATTTTTAACACACTTAGATTTAAGCCATCAAGTCCCACAGAATTTGATTTTAATGCGTAAAATATTTTCGATACATCAGATTCAGAAACTGGAGTGAAGGAAAATAAAGTATTATTTATGGAAAACCGATGAGATTGATAAAATTGCAATATTTGTTTATCAGGTTCAGATGAAGGTACAGAGTTAACGAAATGTGCGTTCATTGCATTGACATCACATAAATTACTAGGAATTATTTTTTTAGGTACTGCATGAGCATTGAATTCCTTAAAAGTATTCCATAGATTATTGTTGCCAGTGTTTTTTAATTTAAATTCAAAATATGCTTTCTTTTCTCTCTTAATCGCCTCAGTAGTATAATTTCTTAAGCTTTTGTAAAAATTCCAATGCTCTGGCGATTTAGTTCGTTTAAACTGTGATAACGCATTATCTCTGTGCTTCATCATTATTCGTATAACATCCGTCATCCATGGTGATGGAGTGTAACGAGTTTTGATTATCTTTACCGGTGCATACTCATCAAGTAAGCCCAAAATAATACCGTTGAAGATATGTAATTTCATATTAAGATCACGACAGGAAAAAAAGTGTTGCCAATCAAAACTGTTTAAACTACCAATAAGTTTGTCAATATCAACATTTTTCATGTCACGAAACCGCTTAATTTGAGGTCCCTGTTTATTTTCAAAACTCAATTTCAGTTTACAGGAAACAGATCTATGGTCAGTTACCTGATGCATATCTGTTACAGTAATTTCAGAACAAATCTCACTGGATGAAGTTATTATAATGTCTAATAGCGTTTCAGAGTGTGCAGTTATACGTGTGGGTTCCGTTATAAGTTGAGCTAAATCAAATTCATTGAGTAGAGAGTTAAAAAGTTTGACAGAATTGCTATGTAGTGAAAATAAATTTATATTAATATCACCAACACAAACGATGTAATCAGCCTCACTAAAAATTGAGGAAATTGAAGTTTCTAATGAACTTATAAAATCAACATAAGAAGCTTTAGGTGGTCGATATATTACCCCAAGAATAAGTTTAATACTACCCATACAGATTTTAATCCAGTATTGTTCCAAATGAGCACTATTAATATTGATATCATTTAGAACATATATCTTATCATATAAATGTAACTTGCAATAAAATCCCACTCCACCCCCACGCCTCGATACTCTGTCATTACCAATTAGTACATAGCCCGGTATAGAAAAATTATTACTATTATCATTCATCCAAGTTTCACTTACACCAAAAATGTCAAAGTTGTCACTGCAAATGAAATCCTTAAATTCATTGAAATGTGTGCCTAGTGATCTAATATTCAAATGACCTATATGAAACATAATTTTTATAAAAAAGTCGAAAATACAGTATAATGTAAACAAGCTAAAACTACCAGCTATTACTCAGCTGAGAATATTGAGAGGTCATTGATCTGATCGCTAGACATACACAGGTATAAAGATGACAAGTTTTGTACAAACAATAAAGAATTAATCAAACTGTGAACACTGCAATTGATTCTCAAAGCAAATAGTAAAAGTAATATGAATATACCTTTAATAATAGTTCCAATAAATGTGCTATTTAGTTTATATTATACTTCTGTACGTTAATATATATACGAATTTATTATCTTGCTTTATATTTAAACAAATATGAATACTTAATTAATACTTAAAACTAACTCAGAATCGAAGTTCCAAAATACAATCAAACAAAAGTACACATTGTACCCATGTGTGTGCCAAATATATTATATATAAGTTAACGTAACTCACTGTATTAGTTTCCTAAAGTCAGAATAGGTCGATATTTTATTAATTTTATTATCTATTTTAACACATATAACACCATCACGTGACCAAGTATTATTAACCCCGAACTTTTTCTTAGCCTCATTGATTAAATTAAGTCTATTACGAGTGAGGTCTTCCCGAATTACTATACCCATACTTTTTAATTTACTTTTTTTAGCAAAAACTGCTGCACGATCATTATATCTGCAAAATTTAACAATTAAAGGCCTGCACTTATCTTTGGATGGCTTCCCTAATCGATGTGAACGGTCTATGGCAGATGGTTCCAGATGAAGGTCGAGTTTCTCCTCACACAGCTGCAGGACGAGGGCGTCGGTGGATTCATTGGACTTCTCCGGGACTCCAAATACACGTAAACAGTTGCGCCTGCTGTACTGCTGAAGAGAGTCTATTTCTTGGGCCATAGACTCAATCTGCTTGTCCTTCTGCTGAAGCTGAGCTTTCAGATTCTTAATTTCTTTGCTCAGGCTAGAAATTTCGGCTCTGAATACAGCCTCCACTTTCTCAGAGACTTGGGCCACTATTTTCATGACTAATTCATCAGTAAAATCCTCACTGATGACTTTGACGTTGGATCTGGTCTCCATTGCACGTTGTTCGCGTGGCATGACGAATTATTTATTTATAAGACAAGGTAAAAACTACTGAGAAACAACTGCTGCAGCACACACACAATAGGCACGTCTAGTCTGCTCGAGCGCTCATATCAATAAGATCACTACATTACAAAATCAAAAATGTAAGGCTTCCACAGATTCACGACAAGACACTCAGGCACAGGGCCACGAGACCTCATAGGATAGTTAAAGTACAGTTGGAAAATAAGATCACTACAATACAAAATCAAAAATGTAAGGATGAAAATGTCGTCAAAAAGTATCAGAGATAATAAATTACGTGCATACATCAGAAACAACTGAAGATCCGTTATATTTAGTTGCTTCTGATGTATGCACGTATTTATTATCTCTGATACAAATTGCTCTTATTCTCCAATTGTACTTGAACTATCCCTGATGATTATTCATTTGGAATCGAAACATAGGAAAGTTAATTAAATTACTATTTAATAAACATTGTTTACCAAGACTGCATCTCCAACTATTTTGCATCATCCCTATCATACTAACAGTCAAGTAATACCAATAAATTTAATAAAAGCATCTTTTGAATTTTAAGCTAATCGAATTGTGAAGTATGTCTTTTTCTTTCGTAAATAAACTAGGTATGACCAATTGCGCGGCTGACAGTGAAACTGCTAACGAATGAAACTTACTAAATATTCCTCCTTTACTTAGACTCCTGACACGAAAATATATGTCTGAAAAGTATAATGCAAATTTGAAGCCTCATGCTGCCTCAACAAATTTAAGAGAAATGAGGTATACAAAACTTGAAACATGAATGTCATATTTAACAAGTCTAGTTGAGGGAATACCGTGAGTTGCAAAGGGATCTTAGCAATCAGGATTTTATGGATCGATCCGAAGCAAATAATAGCATTCCATGAAATTTGAACTGCTAACAACTCTTTCTGGAAAAACAATCCGTGAGGTGAAACAAACTAACGGCTTAGTTAAATGCGTGATTTATTATATTTTCCAATTAAGATAGTCTAAAGAACTAGTCAATTTTCTCCATTGTAGCGATCGTTATATATTCATCAATTATGAAAATATATGTTAGGTATACGATTTAATCTTTTATTTGCCACATTTTGCAAGTACATGCAATATATATATATATATATATATATATATATATATATATATATATATATATATATATATATATATATACTACGTTTACATGCAGTTTGAAAATTATTTCATTTTTAAAAACAGGTTTATAGATTGATTTGAAAACAGTTTCGGCGCTTGCGCATTTGGCTGATGTAAGTGACAGATCCTCTTCACTCCAAAATCTTCCTTTTGCCATTTTTCCAATTATTTTCTAATTTGTACCACTACGCACTAAAATTACACAACTGTCAGTTTATTTGTAGGTTAGTAATACAAAGCGACAGAAACGTTATGCTATGTACGCATGTGCAATATCGATACTGAATTTTAAGTGTTTACATGAGTAGTTTGAAACTAGTTTTCAAGTCAAACCCATTAAATTTAGTTTCGGTTTGTGAGAACTCAAAACCATTTTGACACTGTATACATGGCGTTTTTTCAGAAAGAAAAACATTTTGAAAATGGTTTAAAAACTGCATGTAAACTCAGTAATAGTTCAGTATTGTAAAAATAAAGTTTTTTGGAATATTTTCCAATAGGTGGTCACACAAACGGGACTTAAATTTTAGACTTTCCAAATTAACATTATTGCATCGAAATTTAATGATATACTCGTATAAAGTATTATCATAATTTAGATTTGCTTTTTAAGATAGAAATCTAAGCTTCTCTGATGCAGTGATACGGAGCACCTGATTTCCACTGTACTTTATTATGAGAAAAGTGTATTTTAGTTATCAGTTTATATTTATAATAATTTCTACCGTTTGAAACATAGTTGTCAGTTATCACAGCTAATTTACGGACTTGGTTTTATGTAGCTCTGGAAAAACACTTACTTTTACATCTGTTTTGTACGTATAAAAATTAAATTCCCAAAGTGGGCTAGATCTATTTGAATATTGAATATGAATCGAAATGTAAATTTAGGTTTGTTTAGTTTTATGGTTTCCAGAAAATTATGGTCGAATACACAAACGCACATACACGTACGTACAAAAAAATACAAATTTGTAGAAAAATATATTAACAGTTAAATATCACGCAAATCGTGATTAAATAATTTCCGAGAATTTTTCCAAGTAATAAAAATTACCTGCTGGGACTTTTCAGCGATTCATCACTAATTGCAACTGGAATTATTTACATTAGAACCTAAACTCTGGATGCTCTCCCTTACATTCAATGTCAAGAATGTTCAATTATGAAAATTAGAAATCATAATACAAGTAAGAAAGTTAAATTAATTTCAGTATTGACTTGAAAAAAGGAAAAAAGTTGGAGAAAGTAACTACAAAAATTGATGTCAGAAATAAAATACATTTAAAATGAAATGAGTCGTGTAAGGAATTCTATTCCTATATTCAGTTTTTTAATATATTTTCTTTCTTCTCTTTTTTCCACTTGAACTATCTGCTATGAACACTTAAAGAAGCGAATATATTGCTTTCATCCACTGTTCTTTTTAGTATTCAAAATACTTTTGATATTCTAGTAATACATTCATACGAGTAGGTATTCTCCGTTGTTTTAAATTATGAACATTTTCAAATGCTAATAACAATTTTAATTAATAAGCATGTGTTACAGCTTAATTTTTAGCAACGGATTATGTATTTTATTTATTTAAAATTGAAACAACAACAAAAGCAGAAATGATTGTTAACCCTTGATCTACAGTAAAAACGAATTAAACACCTTTATTTAATAAAACTAAAGACCGAGCAATATTTAACACCTCGATGAATGATAATCTATATTTAGGTGTTTTATTGTCATTTGTTGTAGATGTAGATTAATCAATACAAATATAACAGAGGATTCATAAATTTTTAAATACATAGTTTTATTTGCGTTCTCCTAATTTTGCCGGTGTGTGTATTTGTATATGTCGTACATTTTCTGCACGGAAACCTCCTAGTAGGATCCTTGTGATCTAGGTAGTTTCTAGGACATCCGGTCCGCCCTGGGTGGTATGCTTCAGGAAGTAGGTTCTTCTGAGAGGATCATATGTAGGATCCTTAAATAGGAGGTGGTATACAAATAGGTTGTTCGGTTTGAATGTATTGCAGATTTCGCATATTTCCGCGCCGTTGAATGCGTGAGATGCTTTCTCTATATTAAAGAATGTTAATTTAGGATTTGACGTAGGGACAGGCTGAGGAGGGTAAGTATATTGTATGTGGCGGACAAGGTAATATAATTTTGATGAATGCTAAAATATTTGAAGTTAGAGTTGTATGACCTTTTATAGATTGAATATCTCTTTTATAGAACGTCATTGTAAGCTGACGGGATGATATCAAATTCACGTTTTAAGACAGTACAGACAAGTTTTTCGGTTTAAATGTATTGCAGATTTTGCAGATTTACGCGCCGTTGAATGTGTGAGATGCTTTCTCTATATTAAAGAATTTTAATTTAGGATTTGACGTACGGACAGGCTGAGGAGGGTAAGTATATTGTATGTGGTGGACAAGTTGTATGATCTTTTATAGATTGAATATCTCTTTTATATAGAACGTCATTGTAAGCTGACGGGATGATATCAAATTCACGTTTTAAGACAGTACAGATAGGTTTTTCAGTTTAAATGTATTGCAGATTTCGCAGATTTAAGCGCCGTTGAATGTGTGAGATGCTTTCTCTATATTAAAGAATGTTAATTTAGGACTTGACGTACGGACAGGCTGAGGAGGGTAAGTATATTGTATGTGGCGGACAAGTTGTATGATCTTTTATATAGAACGTCATTGTAAGCTGACGGGATGTTATCAAATTCACGTTTTAAGACAGTACAGCATTGTTTGGCCCATACCCACTAAGCTTGTGTGAGTGTTGGAGCCAGATTAGTTGCAAACGGAGTATAATAATATATAAGATAAACGTCAAAATATATTCTCAAACAAATGTCATGGCAAATATCATAATTTTCAAAAAATAATAATAACTATCGGATTCTTTTTAATTTATTTTAATTTTATTTATAATAAATAATAAAAAAAAAGTGTTAGATCTTCTATTTATTGATAGTTGAAATTTTGGGTGTTGATTCATAATGCAGATTTTATATAAAATAATAAATTTTTATTATAACAGCGCACCATGCATTAACGGGCGCAAACGGTAAAAGATATTAAAATTAAACTAATCAATTTCAAATAAAAATTCATTAACATTTTGTAAAGAAAACTGTATTTTGAAGCACATGCCAAATTTCAATTCTTAATTATTAGTAAAAGCTTAGATCAGAGATCTAATACTGTGACTTTTTCAATTATTATTAACACCATATAAATAAAAAAAAACGTTTAAATTATTTACAAATCCTATGTTTGTAACATAATTTTTTTTTTCATTCATACATATTGATGTTAGACATCAGTGAAGTTAAGCATTTTTTCAAACGCACTTAAATTGGCGGTCTTTTTATATATATATATATATATATATATATATATATATATATATATATATATATATATATATATATATATATATATATATATATATATACAAGTTTCTGGAAAAGGTAAAAATTGCATTGTTCTTAATGCTTTTCCAGAATTGACGGATGAGTTGATTATGGAACTCATTGGCTGCATTGGTAACAAGAAGGCTCCGGGTCTTGATGGTATCCCCGGGGCCTTCATCAAGAACACAGCAGATGTCCTTGCACACTTCTTGCGTAGGTTATTTGAAGATTGTCTGGGAATAGGGTATTTTCCCAAAGCCTGGAAGATAGGCAATCTTAAAATAATACCGAAGGGTGTCAATAGGGACTTAGCTGACCCCAAATCATACAGACCCATATCTCTCCTATCTGAGTTTGGGAAACTGTTTGAAAGACTGATAGTGCACTTGTTGCACAGAGACAGACCAGACTTTCACAATGAAAATCAATTTGGATTTGTGAAAGGAAAGTCGACAACGCAAGCCGTGAGTGAAATGATTAACTGGATCGAAAATTCAGAAGACAAGTATGTCACTGGTATTTTCCTAGATATATCTGGTGCATTTGACAACCTCTGGTGGCCTTGTGTCATTCAGAGACTCAAAGACATCAACGTAAACAACCGCGTTCTGCAGGTACTGTATAGTTACCTGCAGAACAGGAACGCAATATACACTGTCGGAGACATCTCCGTCAGTAAGGACCTATCCAAAGGGTGCCCGCAAGGATCAGTCCTGGGGCCCCTATTATGGAATATGGTGGTGGATACCCTCCTAGAGAATGTAGCAATCGAACGCACAAAAATAATCGCTTACGCAGACGATATACTGGTACTTGTTAGTGGCAACAGCCGAAACAGTCTGGAGCAGACCGCAAGGGAAGCTCTAGACAGAGTTGGAGGCTGGGCTAAGACAAACAAGCTGTCCTTCTCCGTAAAAAAGAGTAAGTACATGCTTCTCAAAGGCAAATTGAGCAGAGACCCCACGGTCAAACTCAATGGGTGTAATGTCAGACGAACACGCACATACAAGTACCTAGGTATTATTATCGATGACAGGCTTTTATTCACTGAGCACATCAACTACATAGCTGATCGTGCCAGAACTATATTTGCAACATTAAGGCGCTACATGAAACTAGGATGGGGACGTCCACCCGATGGTCTGGTAACTATATACCAGGGGGCAGTTGTGCCAATAGTCACGTATGGATGCACCATATGGGGGCATAAGGCTAGCCAAGCCAGGAATAAGAGGAAACTGACAAGCGTCACTGGCTTTTGTGGCAAAGTGATAACGGCTGCATACATGTCGGTCTCAAACGAGGCTGCTTGCGTGCTGGCCTCACTAATACCCTTGAATCTAGTAATAGAGGAAAAGGTTGCCAAAGCCAAACTAAGATCTGGCGAGTCAGTCACTCTTTATGGCAAAGGGATTAGCAAAGAAGATTACGATCTATCCAAACGAGACTGTTCAAGCACAATAAGGCGCACACTAGTTGACGAATGGCAGAGCGCGTGGGATGAGACTGAGAAAGGATCTGTCACGTACAAATTCCTACCTGACGTAAGTGAACAGCGCACTTTCCAACCGTGGTCGGCGGATCTATCACAGGTCCTCACCGGACATGGCGAATTTGCCTGCCACCTCTTCAGGATCGGTAAGAGGAATGACCCGAATTGCCCTACGTGCAATGAGGTGGACGATCCAATCCACAGGATCTACACGTGCCCTGACTTCGTCGATGAAAGAACGCTGGTTCAAGGACTGCTTACAAACTGGCCAGTTGACCCACCTGAACTTTTAGTTCAGCTGGAAGACGTTTTAACTCTAGAGATTTTCACTAAACCTAGAGCAAGGTAGTAAGAAGATTCGTCATAATAGTGACGCGATGTACATAAGAACAATAACTCTAGAGATTACCACCAAAACTAGAGGAAGGTTGTAAAAGGACAAGTCATAATAGTGACGCAAAATGTAAATACGTGTATGTAAATAATAAGAGACAACATGCGAGTGAAAGGCACAATCACTACGTCATGGCATAATATAATTTATGTTTATAATTACTTAGTAGTGAATTAATTATAAGTTAGTATGTAGTTAATATTGTAATCAAGGCACTGGAACTAGTTAGTAGGGGCTCGCCTCCTCGTGGCTAGGGACGGGAACTTCGCTTCGGCGATGCTGAGAAGCCCATTATGTAATTAAGGCCTAGGAGGGTCAAAATACCTCCACAATTGTATCTTTTGAACAATAAAGAGATTAAAGGAGCATGGGCGTAGGCCCATACTCCTCTCCTTTTTTTTGTTCTTAATGCTATCATAGTCACTTATTAGTTTTTTGGATTTGGCTTCGGTAATGGTACCGTGGATCGGTAAATTTAATTCCGTTATAAAATAAGCGATTTGGTATAAAAAGAAATTAATTAAAGTGTACAGTATTCATTTGCAGCTTGTGTGCAGTGGAAAAATATTCATTTGCAACCTCTGTGATCATATATGTACGAGTACAGAAAATATGCTTGCGAGTATGTATTATTGACAGCAAACTCTGTAAAGTACTACTTTCAAAACGCAATATTCCCTCTAATTCACAGAAACGAAAATATCTTCAGTTTCATCTAGAGTGAGGGAAAGGTTGTAGTGTTTGTTGCCTAGCCGGTCCCGCCTACATCTTGCTTCTACTCTTACGCTTCCAGAGCCGTACATGGTTAGAGATGAATATAGTTCAGAAGACCTATTCTAATTCGTAGCGCATGTCATGGCGGTTTTTGACAAGCGCCCATGAATGACGTCAAGTCCAGATGGAACTTGTAGATATTTTTAATGTATTTATTGACATGAATTAGAACCAAATGTTGGTAACACTTCTTGTTGAATATATGAATTTGAATTTCATTAAGAGTATATATGACTTACCTATTCAAATATACAAGAAAGAACTTTATGAAAACATTGTAAATATATAACAACTTATAAAAAGAAACAAAAAAAACTAAATTGGTTATAATTTTAAAACTGTAGATAATTAAACTATAGTAATTAAATATATAAAACACAAATGAAGATAGTAATAATATCAATTCGCAAAATATTCAATTACGAATGCGGCCTTAAAACTTGCAATGTTGGCTTAGCGATTACGCCTTGACACTTCTCATCTGTTACGGACCAAGCGCTAAATATCATGGCGGAATTGTCACATGTTCGCCGACTATGACGTCACGGATGTACTTCTCACATATTTCACTAGGTGACAGCACGATCGAAAAGCGCTAACTATGGCGTCCGCCGAACGCCAACTTGTTCTGAGTTTCTTTACTGATTGATTCATTTGATTTAAATTGAACTAGTCTTTCGTTGCAAACCTATGGGTATCAATCTTCTGGCATCATGAGTATTTTTACCACCATTTCAATACTCTTTGAAGAACGAGGAGTTCTAATTTGGCTGACTAGCTTCAATTCTAACAATATAATTCGGTTTTGATTTTGGCCATCGTAAGATACTTTTGAAGAACTGCACCTGTCCTTTTCCAATATCCTTCTGTTTGTAGAAGTCCCAAATTTCGGCACCGTAGAGTAATGCAGGGATCTGGAGCGGTTTTGTATACGTATGCCAAAAGAATTAGTTCTTGATTTTATTATTATATTTTTTGTTTCTTGTCATTTAATCAATTTTATTAAATTGTTGTTTGTATTTTCATTGTATACGCCTGATATGTACCTGAAATACTATTCCAAGATAGGTATATGTTTTTGTAAATTTAATTTGACAGAAAAATTACATATTATTTTTCAAAGGTCTTCCACTCACCTTGCATTACACCTTCAGATATATATATATATATATATATATATATATATATATATATATATATATATATATATATATATTATTGATTTGTAAACTAGCTTTGTAGATATTCTGCATAACTCGTACAATCTTCAATCGTACAATACTTAAGGTAACCTCATGGCTACACAAGACATCACTACAAATGGCGATTTATAACAAATATAATAAATTTTAACAACTCATTCCTCAGGTCATATATAGTACAAAATGTCATATTTTATGCCAATAGATCTACAGTTATAGATGCCATGATTGGTTTCGTACTTCGCCTATCGAGTGTATATTTTCAAAAATATATAAAAATGTATCTTAATACCACTTTTAGTAGTTCTTTAATAAAATTAAATAAAAATATTTTCTTGAAACCACGACATTATTAAATGAGATAATGTAAATGATGCTCAACTTTTTCCCCTTTTCGCACTCTGTCCCTTTCCCTGTGGTGTTGCCGCTTCTTTATAACTTAGCATTTTGAACATTGACCATATGAATTGGCAACAGTGTACAAAAATACCAGTTCATACTTATTTGATGGCAAGTATAGTGAAAAAACTATATTTTGCAGATATTTTTTCGCCATTGCGTACACTTTTGCAATATTCTCGATGATTCTCCGAAATTCCGACAACCAGTAATTTTCGCAAATGTACGGGTCTCTTGTTGTATGTTCGCCGATTTGAAATAATTTGCTCGGATCGCCTTTTTGTTGGGCTAGACGCTAGACAGACACAGTAATAATATAATGGGATACATCAGCGAGATAAGATTGCGATTGCGTGCAAGCTATGGAAGATATAATTAAAGTAAAGCAAAAACGTATAGAAATTTGAAGCGAATTTACGTTATATTTCGTGCTTTAGTAAATAAAATGAATCGAAGTATTACGGAGTTGTTTTTATGTGAAACTAGCTCATAGTTATTTTTTAAATCATCACATAATAAACAATAAGTTAGTGATACAGTTTTTAATGAAGTAGAAAGCAGCTTATATCAGAAACTAAAGTTTATAGCTGTCGTAATTTTACAACTATAAACCTTATCTACAACGATAACGAGTTTATGATAAATATAAATAAAGTTATGTACAATAAATGTATATACTCAGCTTATACAGAAAGTTTTTAAAATGTCAATTTCATTCATCTTGTGTAAAATAATTGATTTTTTTATTTGGAAACACCCTTACCTATAGATGACGGGAGTTAAAAATATTTCCAATAGACACATGTGAAATTCATTTTCAAGTTTCCATTAAAACACCTGAATGGATTCAGTAACTAATATATTGTAATGTGAGAGTACCTACAATATTTGGTTCTCGATCCCATGACAGACGCGTGCGATTCGACACTAAAGAATAGAAGCATTCTAGAAAGAGGAGGAGCCTAGATAGGCGATCAATAACAGTACAGCGCGCTACGCGAGGCGGGCGGCTAAGTAAACAAGAGGAGATAAGCGTAATTACCCGCGTATTGTTATATAGTTAGAGACGTTAAAAGAATATTCGAGAAGCTGTTAAAAGCGACCATGTAAGCGACGTACATATGTGCAGATATGGAGACATTCACATAGAGTGTTAGTCCGTCAGAACGACATTTGCCTAGACAGTGAGAAGTAAGGTGTTAGTGACGCACAGCAGTATCGTGGTGAGCGTATGCAGTTTGGTGTCAAGTGGAATACTCGGGAAGTTACTGGTAAACTGGGATAACTGTGAAAGAGAATACTCTGTTTTTTTAGGAGTATTGGGAAGCTAGGTATACGGGGACAGTAACGACAAGTAGAAGTGGAAACTCGGCAATGGTGTTGTGGCATACGGACAGTCGGTGATACGGAGGCTGTGGAAGTGAGAGAGTTACATAAATAGACACACAGTGAGATGAAAGGTGTAAATTCTCTCCGAGTAGTTGAATATACAGACAATAGATGTTGTGGATAGGGTTGCCAACACAAAGAAAATCATTTCCGGGATTTTTGAAATGAAAATCCGGGACATGTGCGTAAGTCGCGGGTCGCAGTATAATCAATTTTTTATTAGTATTTATAGATATATAGTTCAGTTCCTTAGGGAATTTGTGCATTTTTCAAGTTAATTGTAAAATAAAGCACATTGGTACGTATTTTAATGGTAATTTTTTAAACAATACATAATAAACTAGTAACAATAATTATAATCTTTGCAAATATTTATTCATTCAAAAAACTAATTTATTCAAGTCATACTGATACCCTTAGTATTTAAAAAACAAGAGTAATTTAAAATCATTAAAAGAAAATAGCGTTCCCATTTCAAATCTAAATATAATTAGCTTTCATAAATAATCCAATTTATTATAACTATTTGTTGCTTTGTGATAAGTTACAAAGAAAATTTAATGTTTTCTGTTAAAAAAGTCATATATTTTAATAAAAAAAAGCATTTTAACTCAAAAAATTACGTTTTATTTGATGAAGATTGATGATAAATTTGGAATTAATTGTTTTTTGAACCATTTCATAAAATTGTCATGGTTCATCTCTCCATGATAATCATCCTGCTTCGTTTTCGATGCGAAAATAAGTGAGCAATTGGGAACCCAACCGGTCGCAGTCCCAGCATGCAGAATTACGTACCTATAACAACATAAAATAATACTTTTATACAAAAACTACAAGTTTCAAGTGGCTTGTTTGAATAATTGGCAAACAACAACTAATCTTTTTCCATCGGACGTAGGTATTTCGCTTCACGCTTTTCACGTCAGAATCTTGCCAACTTCGGCGAGCGGAGCCCTTCTGGAATATCCAGGTTTCATACATGAAAACCATTTTATGCGGAATTTCTGCATTAAGATTTCTCATAAATTGGTAGAGAAAATTTATTCTTTTTGTAAAGACATGTGATAGTTCATATAAGGCCCGTCTATTACAATCCTGCTTCCACGAAAACCCAATATTTTGTAGTACTGTTATAAGGCTTGAACTTCCACCATTGAATATGCCTCGTGACTTTAAAATATCGAGCAAGGATTTGCAAGTCATGTGTAATTCCAGAAATCCATAATAGTTAATAACATTTTTATTATTGCAAAACGAAATATTCAATATACATATTTGTAATAATCAACTTACTTTTTGCGTACATCTCGGAATAACAGTTTCTGTAAAACTATCAATTTAGGCTTTTTCGGTGATGCTAGAGGTTCGCCTCTTCTAACTTTTCTCGAAATCTTGCTCACATCAGATCTGCTTATTTGTATGGCATCTGCTGCTCTCTAAAGATATATAATTCAATTAAAGTTTGATAAGAAAAGAAATGTTTGAAAAAATTATCCCTCGAACGGCTTTTAACAGAATCAAAGGCCCATCGTTGGCCAGTTGCCGTTCGAAGTAGTCCACGACATTTGTTATTTGCTTCTGCGATTGCTTTGTTAAAGCTTTAGGCATGATTGCAGATGAATTAATGTGTAATACTTATTAAAACAAACCAATAATATGCAGAGCCTGGTTTAGATCGTCTTAGCTCTAACCAAATCAAAGCGCCCTAAAAACTATAATAAAATGAGGAAATTGTGTGCTCCCAAAATCTGTGTGCTTCTTAGGCTGCAGCCTAGTTGTGGCAAATCACTATTAACACCAGAAACATGTAACAGATAAGTGTATTTATTTGAAACTTAATTATTTATTAACAATGAAGGGTTGTAGTTCACAAATTTATTAAATCATGCAACAGGAAATATTTAACAGTCTTTTTTCACGTCCTCTCCACGGCTTGCTGTCGACTGACTCGTACATGTCTGTGGCGGTTCCTTTCCCTGTAAGCGCGCGCAGTTTGTTTCTATGTTTGGTACGCTTCAGGGAATTTCCGTCCGCTGTTCGCACTTGACAGCCTCTCGTCCGACCATCTCGACCTGTGAAAAGATCAGTTACAATAGCCATTGTCACTTGTAAACGTTTAACATTAGGTTCAAACAAAAGGACGATATAGCCTTTGTTGATGCCCATTGATTTCGGGTTGATGTTTGTATGCGCAGATCTCAATTGTTGCAGATAGTCTGTTCTCTACTTATTCCAAAAGTTATTCAAAATTTTGTTTCGCTCGTTCCATGTTTGAAGAATGTGGCTGCGTTTGATAGCCTGACAGTTTGTAGGCTTAAAATTAATAAATTTTCAGGATCATTGTCTTGTCTCATAGGTAAGCGGTCTTGAATTGACTGTCGATTCTACTTCAGCCAAAACAGTTCTATGTTCTTCAAAGTTTAATGCAGCTTTTCCAATTGTCATCTTTAGGAAGTCTTTTATTGTTCTTATTAGTCGCTCCCAAAAGCCGCTGCACCATGGAGCTCTTTCGATACTAAATCTCCACTCGATTCCCAATTTCTTCATATTATTTTGAATTGGTTCTGTTTTCAGTAACTTTTTCAATTCATTAAGCTCGCATGATACTCGTTTAAAAGTTTTTGCTGTTCTGGCTATAAATCGTCGTAGTGCTCTTAAACAATTTTCAGCAGACAAATCTGGTACAAGTTCAAGGTGTACCGCTCTGATCGTTGCGCAGGTAATGAGTAATATGTAGACTTTGTTGCGTTCATTATTTGAGGTTACTACATACAAAGGACCAGCAAAATCCAAACCACAAATTTTAAATGAATTTGCTTCTCTGATTCTGGATGCAGGCAGAGGTGCAAAAGGTTCATTTCCTGATATCCCTTTCATTTTCTTACAAGGTCAGCATTTAATCAAAACTGTTTTTACTTTTTGTCTACCCTTTATTTTCCAATATCTCTTTCGTATACTTGCTAACGTTGAATTTACACCTACATGGTTTGTTTGTTTGTTCAATGGGGGGGGGGCTTGCAGCCGCGCGTACTCAGGCCTACTGGCCCATTGTACTTCCCCTATACTCAGGGTCCCTTAGCCAAGTCCTGCCGCCTACACGAAGGTGGCAAGCCTATTGTAAGAGATCCTCTGGATTTCATGAGGCTCTGGAAAGAGAACCTCCATGTGTCTCCTTCTGGTGGCAACTAGTGCTGCACATTCACAGAGTATATGTTGCGTCGACTCTTCGTCGAGACCGCATCTTCTGCACGAATCGTCATCGATTATGCCGATCGTCTTCAGATGTTTGTTAAGAAAATGCCCCGTGAGCATTCCAACACAAATTCTAAGTTTTCTTCTACTCAATTGTAAAAGATCCTTGGCTTTCCTTGGAGCAGGTCCAGGTATGAAGAGCTTTGATTGTCTCAAGCCCGGTTGTTCTGACCAGTATACTAGATGTTGGGTGGTCATCCAGTTCCTGATCGTGTGTCTAGTAAAGCTTTTGGGGAGCCCGAATGCCGGCTCCGGCCCAATATAGGCTTCTTCGTTCCCCCTTATGCCTTTATGACCAGGTACCCACACAAGTTTCACAGAGTTAAACTGCGCGAGCATCTCTAGTTTTCTCCGACACTCCAAGACTAGTTTTGAGGTCACTTTTACGTTGTCTAGCGCCCTCAATGCAGCCTGGCTGTCAGAACATATGCATATGTGCCTTCTTCTGTAGGCCCTTCTCAAGATTTCATCGCTGCAGGCCATGATCGCGTAGATTTCAGCCTGAAACAGAAGAATATGAGCCAAGAGGAAAGGATAAACTTAACCTTGGCGATTCTCCGAATACACCAGCTCCTGCGCCCGTTTCCGTTAAAGACCCATCTGTAAAACAAACTAGTCCCTGCGGTCGTACTGCAGGATAGGAGTTGTCCGTCCATGCTGCCCTGGAAAAGGGTAATATGGAGTATGATTTATCAAAGATGTACCTTGCGAGCATGTGGTCACTCTCATGGTTTAGAATGGGATAGGATTCTGTCAGAATGGACAGAATCCTGCCATGGCCCATAAAGGCACTTCTTGGAGTCCACTGCCCAGAGCACCTAGATGGTTACAACTGACATGATTTTTCCAGATTATCAAATTAGTCAAACTAGAATTTTTCGGCAATATAATAGGATGACGGCTTTCATACAGTAATGCAGACTCGTGTAATCGTCCGTCTAATCGAATTATTTTTTCTGTATTTACGAACGGACTTAATAAAAGTATGGTTGAATTTCTAGGTAAATTCCGACCTTACTTCAAGTATTCAATTTCTTCCGGGAATATGTTTCTCTGGCTATATTTTATCCAGTACTTTTCTGCTGTCTTCATTTCGCTTATAGACAATGCATCCTTATTCTTTTTGTAAGGTTTTCGTGTGTTATGAACAAATCTTAGTACGTAACCAGTAATTCTAATTAGTTTATCGAGATTACTGTATCTTTCCAAATCAAATATAGAATCTACTTCAGCTTTTTCATTTACGTTTACAACAAATGTTGAAATAACATCATTTTCACATGTTTTTTTATCTAACTCCGATGTGGGCCATTATGTCTTATCTTTCATTAGAAAAACAGGACCATTTTTCCATAATATTAAATCAACCAACGTCTTCGCTGGTATTCCCGAGTTACCAAATCAGCTGGTTTTTCTTGCCCAGGACAGTGTCTCCGAGTACCTTTAGAAATTTTCTGAATTTCTTTTATTCGGTTTGAGACGTATGGTTTATATTTTGAAGGGATGTCCCGTATTCAATACAGGACCATTTTCGAATCCGTCTAGTACATATTTTTGAAGTCTAGCGCCACATACTGCCGCTGTTAGCTTCAGTTTAGGCAATGTTAAAGATTTTTGCATTTTGGTATTTATTGGTGCTACTCTGTTTTTTTGACATCAGAAGCTTGCATGTTACGGTTTCATTAGAAAGCATATTACGTAAGTATGCTACTGCACCATACGCATTTTGGCTTGAAACATTTTTAGGTACATTTTAGGTACACTAAATTCGAGTTTTTGTACTGTCTTTATCCTCGCGATATGTCTGTGCGGCATGAAGTACTGTCTTTTTTGGTTAAACGTTTTAGGCACTAATTCCGCACAATCGGTCTCAAAATATTCGCGCATCACTTTGTCATATTCAGTAAGCAAATCATTTTTAATCAATTTATTTATTAAACTTTTCTGTCTCACTTATACACCGTTAAAATTTAAATACACAAAAACACATAATAACGATAGTTTTCTAAATTAAAATTTATTTTTTCTACAGTCTATATACAAAGTAGCCATTTGCGCTCTCTTTTGTCAACGCAAAATTTCACTTTGCCGCTCTAGAGCGACAAAGTAGAAAAAACGCTCGCTCCTCAAATTTCTAACTATACAATGTTGACAAATGTTACTTGGCTACATTCTTAATGAAAACGTTTAGTCAGGAATTAATGGCATTGTAGTTACACATTACCCACTTACATAACCAAACAAAATGCCGCACTGCTGTGAAAATAAAATAGGGCATTTATTTACAAAAACGAAAGTATAAAATGCTTAGATTAGATTGAAGCAATAGCTCAAGAAAAATGGAAAATACCGATAAGTGAAAATAAATAAAAAATAAATTTTTGTTATGGTGGAGGACCCCATTGTGGCGACTGTAGAAAAAATCTTGTGTGTGTTTCGAGCGCAAATAGATATTGTCGATTTCGAGAGAATGCCTCGCTCCTGCGTCGCGCGGCAACAATCTCTCAATCGACAATGTCCCATTTTGCGCTCTTAATACACAAATAGCTATTTTCACGAATAAACTCCGATGTTGACGCACTCACACGTTCTTTTTCGTCCGTTATTTCTACAGTTTCCAAACCCCAAAAGCCTTTTAAATCTATTTCTTCATCGTTTGTCACCCCTACATGTGAAGTTGAAATGTTCAAATTAACAGTCTTAGTCGCGTTTTCACTCGCACCGGGTAATGTCCAACCAAGTTTAGTATTAAGCGCACAAAGATCTTCTGATAACTGTTTTCTTTCCCCCTTACTATCTTCCAATAGTTATCAGCTGCAATTAGCATACTAATGCCTTCGTAAATATTACTCGTATTGGGAATTTTATTTGCTAACTTGTATTTCATCGCAAAACTTTCAATGACAGGATCGTTCATGCAGGGAACATCTGGCGAGTCGAAACAAATTTCAGGTATTTCTATTGCGTTTATTTGCATAACCTCATTAGTGGCATTTGATTTTAATTTGGCGAGAACCTTTTTGCAGATTCTCGCTGGCTTTTGTTGAGAATTTCCAAAAGAGGCAATAATAACTGTCTTGATACAATTTCCTTGACGAATGTCATTTGTATACCTCTGTCGAGTACCTTACGAATTACTGCGTTATCAGTGCTATCTGATATTAAAATTGAATATGCGGTTTGCGAGTAAATTAAATTGGCATGTTTGTTGCACTTTTGTACGTTACTTGCAATCAAGTTCGTGCTACTAGATGTATGTTCTTCCTTTGAGGCTCCCGAATTTTTATTTGTGTTCTCATTACTATCTTTATAATCACGTGGCTTCAAATTTGGGTCACACATAGCAGTAGCATGCTTGTGTTTACATTTTTCGCAATTACAAAACAACCGCTTGCATTATGTTCGGGTTTTGTACATTTAAAACAACAACCACTTTGTATCATAATATCTTTTTTAGCTTCAAAAGAAAGAGGCATTTTACAATTTGCCGAAAAATGGTTTTTGTCATTACAAAAAAGACAACTATTTTCTTTTGCAGTCGTTAGCAGTCCAGCTGCTGTACATGGTTTGCTAAAATTGCCTTTTGTTCCATTTCGTATATAATTCTTTCCAAATCTTGTTTCGTTACTTCGTTTATCTATTTCTTTATCCCGTGTATAATTTTTAAAGGCCTGAGCTCGAGATAAAGAATATATTTCAATTTCATGAATTTTAGGGGTTCAACGATATTCTGTGCATAAGAATTTTCATCATGCTCAGATTTTACAGAAGCAGTATCGGACGCTGAGTCAGGTGCGTTATCAAGATCATTCAATGGCTTTTTGCAAAAATCAACTCTGATTTGGTACGGCAATAGCTTTCAATAAAATAGACGTAACCATTAAGCATAATTTTCTGCTGACATGCCCAATGAATTCAAAGATCTGGTTATTATAAATAAATAAATAATTATATCATCACGGCTTATTACCCATTGCAGGGTGTGCCAATCTGCTTTGTACACAGATGCGGTAATGATGAAATATTTGCTCCGTGCGGTTATTATGCATGCATTATTATACAAGTTTTTCAAAGCAGGTACATCATTTATATTTTTTACTGTTGGCAAAGATAATAACTTCTGAATGTATTCATCAACAATAAGTTCTGTTTTCCTGTAATCTTCTTTTAATATATCAGTAGCAACTTGATAGCTTCCCTCGCTTGTCGTCAAACCTTTAATGGTAAGTGCAACTGGTCCAGTTAGCAATGATTTTAAATAACAAAATTTCTCTGACTCATTAAGCTCATTATTTTCATAAATATTTAAATTATACTGTTCCCAGAATTGTGGCCAGAGATGCATATCACCATTGAATTGTAGAAGATTAATTATTGGAAGTTTTAACGCCCTTTTGCCTTTGCTGTTTTGTGTGTCCCTCGTTCTGACCTGCGCAGCTTCACTCACAACGCTAGAAAACGGTGACGGTGACCTTGGTCTCGGAGTCTGCAGCTGCGACTTCATTTGTTCGAGTTTGGAAACACTTCCCACTGCCTTGTATTCGTATTAAAATATTTTCTGGCACTCTTCACTTATTTTATCAGCTTTAACAAACGACATTACATCTTTTGTAGCATTCTTGAGCACTTCTTTTGCGGATTTTATGCGATCGATCAAAATATTCAAGTCCGCGCCACTAATCTCTTTACCATTAAAAAATTCCTCGGCACTATTAATTACTTTCGTTAAATTTGCACGACACGTTACTTTAACTACACCTCCATTGTCCGTTCGATTCAAAGTTTCAAATACGTGTTTATTTACGCTTATCTTCCCGGGTTTCGGTGATAAATCACTGTTAACACCAGGAACATGTAACAGATAAATGTATTTATTTGAAACTTAATTATTTATTAACAGTGAAAGGTTCACAAATTTATTAAATCATGCAACATGAAATATTTAACGTTCACGTTCTCTCTGTGCCACGGCTTGCTGTCGCCTGACTCGTACATAAGTATGGCGGTTCCTTTCCCTGTAAGCGCACGCAGTTTGCTTCTGTGTTTGGTACACTCAGGCAGAGGCGTATTCAGAATTTTCTACACTAGTCAGCCTGTCTAGTAATTGGGCACTGCAGTAATACTGTAGCACAATACACAAATACTTAACGCAGAAGAAATTATTGTAATTCTACTTCCCTAACTATAATAGACAGAATAGAGACGAGATCTCTAAAATGGTTTGTTCACTTAATGAGAATGGAGGAAAATAGCTGGCCAAAGCGTATATTCCAGTGAATACCACCAGCGAAGAAGAGAGGACGAGAAATCTTAAAGAGGAGCGATGAGACAGCGGAACCTGAAAGAAGATCTAGCGTAAGACCGGGATACTTGGCGTCGGGAATTGGGAAGGCAGCATCTAGAAATATAATTATGTATTGTATTGATTATGTACCCCTGGATAGTATAATATTTGGAATAGTGAAATTAGTTATAACTATTACATAAAATAATTTAACAATGAAATTAATTTATGCAATTACGTAAAGCTTTGTCACCAATTAAGTTTGGGAGATGTGTATGTAATGAAAAAAAATCAAATTATTTACTTTATTTTTACTACCTATTCAACCAGTGTCCCAAAACTGTTTCCTTCAAAAACCTCAAAAACTAATTTTTGAATTTTGAAAAAATTATTTTTGTTCCGTAATCAGGACGTTAAGAACTATATGCCCTTCTAATATGTACCTGAAGTTAAGGGACACCCTGTATAAAAGAAAATGAATATTTACAAATAGTTTAGTTTGTTATTAATTATTTTAATTACTTACATGCATGTATTGTTTACAGTAGGTTATGCAACACGCATTGCATTTTCTACAATAAATTAGTACCCTATGTAAACGTAATAAGTCATTATCTGGTAATATTTATTAATGACGTAAGTCTTCTGCTTGTTCATTTTTAGTATAGCTCATTTTCTTGCATAACAAATTAATTATTATATTTTATTGTCATTTTTAGGTTGTAATATATTTTGTCAGTAAGCAGATTGTTTTGTGAGTTTTGTTAAGATGACATCATGCCACTCTATAAGTGAATCATTCAAATACGAAATATATTTTGAAATAAAAATTAATAACGTGGTAGTTTGTTTAAATAATATTGTGTGCACCACGGTTTCTTTTTTAACCTCATCTGATGTACTGACTTTAGATTCGGCCAAAAATGGGGACTTTTACAACCTTGGTATACAAATAACTATTGTTTATACTTTTTTCATTGTGATAACGTCATGTATTATTATTTGTAAATTGTAAATGTGTTTTTGTCTATAATCACTTGAAACCAATGAAATAGGCATTTGATAAGTTTTTGTGTGAAGTTCGTGTGAATTCATGTACTGGTACAGGTTACACGTTGGAATTCAAATATAACTAAATGTTCAATTTTATTTACCTTCCATGTTTTCAAATTATTAAAGTTTAATGTCGGATAACAGTATATTAAAGAACGAATGTCATAATTGGCATTTTATTTATGGAGAATGAAGTTTAGGTAACGACATGCACCGAAGTTACCTTACCCTTCCAACAAAATAAGCGACAATTATAAAATGAGTTCTTTATACAATTTTTTATATTTTGCGCCTTTTAGGGGCTTTTTTAATAAAAAATCAGTGTCAAAATATACGGAATTTTGTGTCATTTTAAATTTTACTCAATTTCTATAATAACGAAGTTATTTGAATATCAAATATTGGCCAAGGTTTCCACATTTAACTTGTACAAAAAAGCACATCTATGCTCTATTCCATTTAAGCCATTCAGTAAATGGCACTGGCAACAGCGCAAATTTGAAGTAGCCGAAATTACATTGGGTGAACTTGTCTCTTGTCTCTAATTTCAGCCAATCAGAGAGATCAAAACTATTCCCTATGCTCCGCAATACTGAATGAAGCAAGGTATAAGTTGACCTCTGAAAGGTAAACAAAATGTCTTAATCGAAGTCGTAACTCTTATAGTTTTCGAGATAGCAGAGATAAACCTCGTAAAAACTCATTTTTTACTACCTTATATCTCGGAAACTATTGGACATCAGACCCATGTTGATTAAGCCTTTTTTACTCATTTTGGTATACTATATGCCTTTTCATTTTTTCCTGAATTATGATTACACCCGGTATAAAAATAATACTCTTAACAATCTTTTTGTGTTCGTTTATTTTAGTCCAGTAAACAGAGGTCGAAAAAGGGGATTACCTTACAAAAGGTCGGGTAGTTCTGAATTTTTGGTATGTTATATAGGATAGTTGGTTAATGAAAAATCCAAATTTCCACAAATCCCCTCCTCCGCTCCCTCCGCCATCTTGTAAAAACCACCATAAATCGGCACTTTTTTCAGTTTTTCGCCTATAACTTCTATCTGGTGAATTTTAGCGAAAAAAAATTATTAGCCGACTTGTAGAGGATTAAATTTTCTAAAAATTTGATACAGAAGATTATTTCCAGGATTCATAGCAACGGAGCTATGAAGCTACCAAAAAAGGCAACAATTGCGCACTTAAAAAAATTTTGAGTTTCTTTACAATTTACAACTCAATAACTCCGTAACACTTCATTCTAGCGTAAAAGTCCTGATAATGAGTCTTGTAGAGAATTTAATTACCTACAAAATCCATTTATCAATTTCGTTTTACGACTAATGGAACACAGTGGGGGTAAATTTACAAAAAACGAAAAAGTGTATTTTGTTTTTCGAGTTTAGTGCAGCAATAGTCTTTGGCTCATTATTTCTAATTATACAACTATTATTTCAAACAGAATATCGTATATTGATGCAAAATAAACGTAATTATGTGTTAGTGAACGTCAGTGAAGTCTCGTGGGACTACTAGAAAAAACTGTTATAAAACAGCACTTACTTCTTTTATTTACCTGCGAGACCTTCTAGTGCTCTTAACTCAACATGGACATTTGCCGTATATTATATACAAGTATAGTGTCAAAAATCGGAGACAACGTTGCTACGTTAAGTTAAAAAAAACAACTTTTTCGTTTTTTTTTGTAAGTTTACCCCTATTCCGTTGCATTGGTAATAAAAAAAATTGACACATGGATTTTGTAGGTAATTCAATTCTTTAGTTGGATTATTAGCCGAGTCAATAAA
>OY720450.1:26860945-26863445 GCA_963082715.1 Harpalus rubripes
ATATATATATATATATATATATATATATATATATATTTAAGATTAATCTTTACACAATAAAATTATCTAACTTTTCTATTTGGAACATATTTCATTTCTGATACTTTAGAAATAATGAAAAATCGATCAAATTCAGTATTTCGCCATTATCTAGTAACCTATGAGAATTTTCGACAAAACAAAAGCACATCAAAGATGCTCCCCCAAAAGCAAACCACATGTCCCATATAACTCTTATAGTTCCCGAGATCCCAATGGTGTCCTTCGAAGTCCGATGTAAATTATTGAGCGCCCCTGTTTAAACGTTTCTGATTTTGAATAAATGTATATAACAAACACTCAAAAATAAATTCATTAAATTCGCTTCATTGACTCGACTATATCAGACCAATCTTAAGTATATTATGAAAGAAAAAAAAATATTTTGTACCCAGATCTGAGTATTGGGGTTTTCCGATATCGGAACGGTAAGCCTATTGTATATAAAGATAGAAAGTACATACTACAAAAAACATATTATTCCATTATATTTTATACTACTTAGCAATATAATATTATAAAAAAAATTACTAAAAATCTATGGTTTGAACGGTGAAACATATTTGAAATACAATAACCTTTATACTAATCGAAAGAAATAAAAAATAAGTATTTTCTTAAAGTAATAATCAAATATGGCTTCCATCTAAAAAATGTAATTTTGTGTTATATCTCGAAAATTTGCCGATACGAAAATTATTTTCGTACACCACTGGATAGATAAGAAAATTATCTAATTTTTCTATTTGAAACATTTTTCTCCATTATTGATATTTTAAGAATAATTTCAAAATAAAAAATTCGATCTACTTCAATACTTCCTCATTATCTAGAAACCTATGAGAATTTTTAGCAAAACAAAAGCACATCTAAGATGGCCTCCCAAAGGCGCACCACAAGTTCCATATAACTGAAATCGTATCTCTTATAGTTCTCGAGACCCCAATAGTGGCTTTCAAATCCGGACATCCTGTATAAATAATTGAGTGCCCCAGCTGAAATGTTTCTGATTTTGAATAATTAAATATAACAAACATTTAAAAGAAAAAATCATCAAGATCGGATATGTTTTAGTGGGTTTAGAAGTTTTAACGATTTTTCCGCTTCATTGACTCGACCATATAAGGACTTTTACGCTAAAATGAAGTGTATCGAAGTTATTGCGATGTGAAGTGGAAGGAAATTAAAATTTTTGCTAAGTACGCAATTTATTAATCGGACCAAAAAACTTCACATACAAAATTTACAGGAGTATAGCAACTAAAACAATATAATTAAATTTTATGATAATGATTTATTTATAGCTATGAAAAATGGGAAAATCTCAATATTTTTCTAAGATCGGTATTTTTGCCTTGTTGAGAGCGGAGCAAATGCACCACGATTGGTTTGACAAAAGACATAATACGGCAAAGTTTTAGAAAATTGAGTCTTAGAATATATATATATATATATATATATATATATATATATATATATATATATATATATATATATATATATAATATGCGGCAAATGTCCCATGATGAGTTTAGTGCACTAGAAAGATCTCGCAGGCAAATAAAAGAAGTAAGTGCTGTTTTATATCAGATTTTTCTGGTAGTCCTACGAGACTTCACTGACACATAATTACGTTTATTTTGCATCAATATAGCATATTCTGTTTTAAATAATAGTTTTATATTTAGAAATAATGAGCCAAAGACTGTTGCTACACTAAACTTGAAAAAAACACACTTTTTCGTTTTTTTTTTAATTTACCCCTACGCTTTTCCATTGTCGTAAAAAGAAATTGATAAATGTATTTTATACGTAATTAAATTCTCAACAAGACACATTATGAGGACTTTTACGCTAAAATGAAGTGTTACGGAGTTATTGCGATGTAAAGTGGAAAGAAACTCAAAATTTTGCTAAGTGCGCAATTGTTGCCTTTTTTGTTAGCTTCATAGCTCCGTTGCTATAAATCGTGGAAAAAAAACTTTTCGTATCAAATTTTCAGAAAATTTCATCCTCTACAAGTCGGCAAATAACTATTTTTTCGCTAAAATTCAACAGATAGAAATTGTACGTGAAAAACTGAAAAAAGCGCCGATTTATGGTGGCTTTTACAAGATGGCGGAGGGAGCGGAGGAAGGGGATTTGTGGAAATTTGGATTTTTCATTAACAAACCATCCTATACAACATATCAAAAATTCCGAACTACCCGACCTTTTGTAGGGTAAAATCCTTCATGTATTGGACTATTTAGCGAGATTTGGCATTTGATATTTTTTGACATTGATAGCCACCAACCTTAAAAAATAAATTGAACTAGTCTATTACAGATTTCGAATGAGCTATAAACGAACCCTTTTGGTTGCTGTGACAGCTTTCTTACAAGCGCAAAATAGAAAAATTACGTTATAAAACATAAATGTTATTAGGTATGAGATCATAAAAGAATTCTTTCTTTTATCA